>NJDC01007699.1:26741-42910 GCA_002245475.1 Calephelis virginiensis
GTCACCCACGATTAGCCGAAGACACTAAGTCCCACAATGTGATAGTTGGCAAGCCTATCGCCAACCGAGCACATATCCTATCCCGGAAACATTATTTTTATCAGAAAATTTAAAATATACATATTCTAGTTTTTGCTGCCCGACACGGGAATCCAACTTGGGCCTCAAGAAATTAAGTCCGACGACAGACAGCTAGATTACAGAGGCGACAAATTTATACATATTTATACTTTTGTTAATATCTATTATAAATGCTAAAGAATATTTGTTTATTATTCAGTTTTAATGTTTAAATCACATGATTTAACTAAATCTAAATATTAATAAATTTATCTAAATATTTCATTTCCATAAATGTGGAAGAGTATGTTTGTGAACTTAAGTATCTTTGTCGCAACCTTTTAACAAATGTGAAATAGCTGGATCAGGCGCTAACCCTTCCTTGTTAGCCTTTACCATAAACATGAACAAGGTTTGACGATAAACACTGCAAAGGTTGATTCCTATTCCAGTTGTTTTAGTTAAGGTCATCTGTACGTGTCTACATGCATTCTCACGAATTTATTTGTGAACGCACCAGATAATGAATAAAAAATTTTGTTTACTTTTAATGAGAACCAACTAGGTGATCCGATGGAATTAATTCAAAATCAGTTGTCTAAAGTCGATTACTTGCTTTGTAAGATATCCTTGCAAGAACATTTATAAGATATTCTGTGTGTTAGGCAGAGTATAATATTTTTTTCTATACTTTTACATTGTCTGTTTTGTTCTGTTCTGTTATCGCTCTGTGGTCTAACGTTGCAGGTGTTGGACTTGACTTCAAGAGGTCCCGGGTTCGATTCCCGGGTCGGGCAACAAAAAGAAAATGTGGTTATTCCAATTTGCTATTTAAAAAAATGTTGCTCGAGATTGGACTGTGCCTGGGTGGCGTTAGGCTTACCACCTATCACATTGTAGGACTTAGTGTATTCGGCTAGTTGTGGGTGCCCTGGTTTTTACATTGCTTAATGACTGAGAAAAATTTTCATTCTTTAAGTGCGGTCGAAATACATGCTTTTATTACTTTAAAACAACTTATAAAAGTTAGGAGAAGTCATTTCAATCCCCAACGGAAAAAAGGGGTGTTGTAAGTTTGAAGTGTATGTGTTTGTTTGTTTATCCGATTTTCAAGCGGATTTTCTTATTTAAATCTTACGTGATCGAGGTGGTTTTAGGTTTTTATTTATTTTTTATTAATCATGAGATCAGATATTAGAAGTTTTTAAAATGTTTTTCTAAATGTAATTTAATTATATGTATGTTTGTCAGTTTTAGAACGCTCACATAATCCCTTCTTATACTTATATATTGCAACGTTAGCTATAAAGTATTAAAATAATATAATTTATGCGCAGTATATAATTTTATGCGCAGAATTCATTCAACAAATAAACATTTTGTTTCATTTCAATTAATTTTATATAGCTTTGGTGTGGCTACTTTTTATCCTGACATCAAAACATAGATTTAAATAACTTAATAGGTTTGGGCAAAATTTACTAACATAGTTTAATTGAAATTAAACTTTTTCAGTTTGTAATTTACTTAAGAGGCTTTACATCGTTATAACTATAATCCTGTCTGTTTTTTTTACAAAAGCAATGACTATCGTACGCTACATTCCTAATTGGAACACGAACAAGTTGGGCACTAGCATTTTCGATTGCTTTAAATAAATTATAACATTACATTTCCCTTGGTTTGGTATATATTTAACATATTCAATATAATACAGATTGATAACACCGCCTTATCTATTCCTGCCGCCATAAAGTCAGTGCATGCCGTTGACGTGTTCTGGTCCGGAGGATAAGGTAGCCGGTATACTTACTTTTGGTTGAGGTCTAACATCCCAACCTCAGGTTGGCAACTCACCATTACCACCTATGGTGTCTCTAGGCGGCGTGAATTTCTTACCATCAGCTTGTCCGTCAATCTGTCAGCTTGTTTGCCTTCCAATATTATAAAACATGTGACAAACCCGATTCCCGCTTCGAGTAATTTAGATTTTCGAATTATTTAATGAATATGCGCAGTCAATTAGCTAAGTGGTAGAGCTCCAGTTAATCCACGTTGTAGTACTTCAGTACTAGCCGTTGTCGTGGTACTGCTACATGCTACTTGTAGCGAAACATACAACTCGTACGAATCAAGTGCTCACTCCGCTGGAATGTGGCCCCTCTCCCGCTGCCCCACGGGGCGCCCCCCATTCACCTCAAGCGCCCAGTAGCGATAGCATCTTTGTTACCGTCATCAAACTGATCTTTTATCAATATAAAAAATGATAAATTAATGAAGAACTCGAATCCTCTCTGCCTACCCCGTAAGGGACTTGGCGTGGAGATATATATGTATAAACTAATGAAAAATGACGTCACAGCGCGAGGTGGGCATTGTCGCCTGGGCCTTACTTTCCAGCCATCGTAATGTGCCTGCATAATGTGTTGTAGTATTTCAGTTCAAAAGGCAGAAAATTTACAAATAAACAAAGCAAAATACCCTATATTATTTACGATACATACCCAAAAGTTCATTCCCATCCAGAAGGTTTTCGAAGACGACATCTGATTTATCCTTTAAGGCGTAGGTGTAGTCGCGGTAAGTAACTTGCCAATGGGATTTACCATCCTTGCCGACAACTTCTTTAAAGTTCAAGTTGAGAGTCACGTCCATTTTCCCTTTAAAATGAATGATCAATATACTAAGTATTGCGACGAACTTCGTTCCATCCAATTTTCATGTTTATAAGGGAAAAAAATATTATAAGGGATAAATTAAAATGTTCCCTAGTTTTCTCGCAATCGAACGGGAAAAAGTACCTATTTTAATTTCCTAGCTCTATGCTACCTCCCAGTTAATGCTCAGCTAAAGCCGTTGTGTCGTTCTTGACTTAGAAACAGTGTAACTAGCATGACTTTTGGTATATATATTTTACTAACCGTTTGCTTTGTTTTTTAAGATTGTTATGCAATCTTCTATCCCCTATTATAGTCATCTGCAGATTGACTTTAGAAAAAAAAATCCAGTCTTTAAGCTAGATCTTTAGCTTTATGCACATTAAAAAAAGCAACAGACAGACACATTTTCGCATTAGTAATATTAGATAATATAATAGATGGATATATAATTATTATGTCGATATACATTCTTTTTTCGCAAGACAACTTTACTACAAGATAAGTTTCAGAGGTAAGTACAAATACAATACAATACAAAAAATATTTAAGTAAGTATGTCAAACGTTCTTACCACTTACAACTTTTTACATACACACATATCTTCATGCCAAACCCGTTACGTGGTAGGCAGAGACAAACGAGTGCTAATGTCAATTTAGTTTTGCCTAGCTACCTCACATTTTTTTTTTTCAAATAAATACGTCGGTTTCAGAGACTCATTAATAATTTGAAGGTATTTTGTTGCTGTGCGTAATTATATTTATGTTGATTTCAGACTTCGATGGATTTGGTTGCTTTTCGTATTAAGTGCATAAGGAGTTGAGCCTAAGCCTACTTGTCACATCTTAAAGACCCTTAAAAGGACATAGGAAAGAGCTCTGTAAACTAATACCCTGTTGTTCCTATATACATCTCTGTAAGAATCAAGAAATCTGATCCACTTATTTGAAAGTTTTTTAACCGACTCCGAAGATAGATCATGATTTTGAGGTGATCATGTATTGGTTTTATAATGGCCGTCTTGTGTTTTTTTTACAACTATAAACTTCTAGAAGGATGTTGATAAAACTTCGGTATCATTTGCAGAATTAAAAAAAAATAAACCGCGACGTGGTGCCTAATGAAATAGTTGTAGTCGGTTTTTAAATGCGCTTAATTATTAATTATCTCTAGTCTCATAAATTAATTTAAGGATTTTTAAACTATTCCATTCTTTTTCAATAAATTGTAGTCGTCATGCACTTAAAAATATTTTTTAATATTACTTGTCTTGATTGTGATGTTGTATATCTCGTTTTACATATTTTATTATTATTATTATACTATATAAAGCTAGACTTTACTATATATCTTGATTTAATATAAGCTATCATGCAAAAAAAACGCATCGAAATCGGTCCATTTGTTCAAACGTTATGATGCTACAGACAGGCTCAAATACACAAACAGACACGTCAAAATTTTTACATCTCTCTTTTTACACAGGTAGTTAAAAATGTAGCTTATATACTTACTGACAGTTACATGAAGGGGTCCTTTTCCTTCAAGAGGCAAGAACAGCAAATTTCCTTTTATTTCGTAGCTACCCTCAAGTTGAATACTAAATCTTATTTTTATTGTTAAAGTAGATTTATTTTTATCAATTCTGGAAGAAAAAATATTTTAAATTCAAAATAACAAAATCGTTTATTTATATTTAATAGAATTAATGGACCATGGGTCGTCATGAGTACTAGTGCAAGGAGATTAGATCTTAGTATTGCAATGGGACGCTCGAATAGGACGCCCATATCTTTCATCACTTTCTATTTTCGTATTGAAGTTTGGTGGTTAGGGTAGACGTTGAGTTTACTTATTCTCGAATGATGACATTTTTAGTTTGGCAACACGTCTGAGTTTTATTGCCTCTTGGAAACGTCATACTTTTATCATCAGTTTATCTGTTTACTTGAGTGGTGATTTCAGATATTTTTGTGAATATTCTTAATAATAATTGTTGATAATTTGAGGATTTTCAAATACTGTCATGGCAATACTGTCATGTCATTTTAAGAATCAATCTGTTCATTACTTTCAACGAGGCAAGTTTTGTTCTTGTTGGTTGGCATTAAACATGTAATTCGAAGAAGTACTAGTTGGAACGAAGTTCCTTATTGCGCGTTGTGAATGGGGGCTACACGGAAAAAAATCTTACGAAAATGTTGTCACGACACTTTTTGCTCTGTGGTCTAGCGGTTCAGTAGTTGGACTTGACTGCGTTAGGTCCCGGGTTCGAATCCCGGGTCGGACATTTTTTTATATTTTTCATTTTCTATATTTTAATTATCATTTTTTTTATTTTATTTTTATATTTTTTTTCTTTTTTTCTTTTTTTTCACGTTTCTCTGTCTGTCTCTCTCTATAAGAGAGATAGAGATAGAGATTACTAGAGATTGATAGAGATTGAGAGAGAGAGGGGGGAGAGAGAACTTCGTTCCATCCGGGTGTCCCTTGACACCTTTCAACTTTTTTTTTATTTAAAAATGCTGTCGCAGTAGTTTGAAGTTGTATCAGTTTATCAATTTAAATAGAGCTGTTACACTTGTTTGTTGTGCTCTACTGTTAACATGGGTTTCGTAATCTCGTTTCTAACGTAACTTGTAGAAGGGTTTCAAAGAAGAGCCTTTGCCTGCACAATACAAGTATCGCCTTGGCAAGTTTCTTCACCATCGTCACAGACGCATCATGAACATCCTGATGGCACCGTCATTGGTGACGTGTATTTCTTACCATAAGGAAATCCATTTGCTTGGTTGCCTTGGATGAGTCTTACCAACGTACACATTATAAGAGTATTTCTACAGCGGATGAGGTCATCACATACTCTACTCCTCTCTACCAGGTAGCTCGTAAGAGGCACAGATTAAATAGGTCATTACCTATAATGCTAAGCGTTGTAGAGTGTTGTGCAGTAACTTGACCGGGTAGGAATCCGCTGTCTTACTTGTTCTTGCTGCTATAATGACTCTGACATGTTATGTTTTGGAAGGTAGGGTAACCGGTAAACTTGCAATATTGGCCTAACACCTTCATTGGTCACTGGACAGTGTCGCACTTATAACATCTATGGTGTTTCCCTCTCTTACATCAGGACATCTGTGTAGTTGTTCTATAGTCGCTCATATAAAACAACCTTAGTAACCATTTGTATTTGGACGCAGTTTTTTTGTAGTTATTGAATTTCGTTAACTTAAATATAACTATATATATACTTAAATATAACTTATATATTGTGTAATAACTTATATATTGTGTAATTTGCTCAAGTGAAGTATTCATAAAAAATAATATTTTCTCGATTCCGTAATGTTTTAGATATTGCGGAATCGAGAAAACAAGGGTTTATGTAGGGATGCTACTACTTTAGTTTAGTCCGTAACATGACTAATTATGACGATTTAAGACTTATTTTAAATGCTTTAAGCTAGATATCTGCCTTTCTGTCAGGCAGGTCGTAAAAGGCGAGCACAGGCTTACTGCCACTAACACCGTGACATCCTACTAGGTTTCGCAGCGACTCGCCCAAATTGGTATCACCGCCTTAACTATTCTTACCACCATGACGTCCGATGCTTGCCGTTGACGTGTTCTGGTTCGGAGGGTAAGGTAGCCGGTAAACTTACTTTTACTCGAGACCTAACTTCCCGGTCTCAGGTTGGCAACGCACCATTACCACCTTTGGTGTCCGTAGACGGTGTGAATTTCATACCATCAGGAAATCCGTCTGATTGTTTGCCTTCCAATATCATAAAAAAAAATTTTGCAAATCGGGTAATAACTTGATTGATGCAAGTTAATAAAACAAATACTTTCCACTAATGTCTCCAGCTAATGTTATATATAACTTAAAATATTTTTTTGCATATTTTTAATTAAATCTAAAATATTAAATCATCACTAATGGGCAATAGAATAACATTTACTTACTTGATATTTTGTAATACAGAATTTTGAGCTCCTGTTATCGTAGTATTGGTAATGATAAGTTTCAGGTTAGGGGATGAAAGATCAACAAGTTTTACAAAAACGGGTTCAACGGAATTCACCCCGTATTCCGGTATCCCGAGGGCCATTTTTTTGAGGAAGGCATTTCCAGAGTCCGTGATACATTTGGAGTCACTAGTTTTACATTTGGTTATTTCTGGAACTAGAACAAAATACATGTTATGGCATTTTTATTTTAGCACTTGCCCTTTGCTTGGGTTAAATTTCCATAAATTTTTAAGAAAGAAAATAAATATCCCAGGCAGGATTTCAATCTGTAACCTTTCGTCTCAAGCCGACGAATGCCTTACTTTCGAGCTATTTTAAATTCCTTTCTTTACCGTAAGCGGGAGAAGTCATGTCCTGTTGACATCCAGTTCTGAGTACCTACTAAATGTGTTCATCGTTACAAATTCACATTTATAAAGGCCATAACTTTCATTTCGCACAAGGTATTTTTTTAGCACTTGCCTTGACTTATAGAAATTTAACCCAGGCACACGCCTGGGTTAAATTTCTATATATTTTAAAGAAAGAAAAACTGAGTATCTTTAGACATAACTACTTGCGTTAACGGTGAAGATAGGAATTAGAAAGAGCTCAAACGGATGGTTAGAGCATTCGTCAGCTTGAGACGGAACGTAACAGATTGAAATCCGATCTGAGGCGAAATTTTTTTCTTTCTTTAAAATTTATAAATATTTAACCCAAGCACAGGCCAAGTGCTGGGGTTAAATTGTGAAGGGCAAAGGATTTGAATTCTCAGTAGCTGAAATGGTTAGAACATTCGTCGTCTTTAGACGAAAGTTTACAGGTTCAAATCCTGTCTAGGGTGAAATTTTCACTGTGGCATAAATCTTGAAACGAGTTAATATAATTCATCCAGTTTTGAAGGCGACGAGAAAAGTATTTTTGAAAACGTCCTAAGTACCCAATTATATTACCTAAATATAATATTATTTATTTATATAATTAAGCAAGTATAATTTATTACAGTAGAAGTAGTAAGAGCCACTTGATAAATATTAAGAAGTCAATTTTGGTCAACAGATAAT
Organism: Calephelis virginiensis; assembly: GCA_002245475.1. Classification (NCBI taxonomy): domain Eukaryota; kingdom Metazoa; phylum Arthropoda; class Insecta; order Lepidoptera; family Riodinidae; genus Calephelis; species Calephelis virginiensis. The sequence goes on from NJDC01007699.1 coordinate 34,540, forward strand.
ACACAAATAAGGCATCCTTTACAATTTTGAGGAAGATGAACCTGACCTAATGTAATCTAGGAACAAAAAAGGACAAAGAAGTCGGATTATAAAATCGTAACATATCCGTCAAAGTAGATATTAAGAAAAATCAGATAAACAAATTACAGTGAAACGATAACAACAACAACAGGTTTTAAAATAATTTTAGCAAAAACATTTTAACGTAATATAAATATTGTTTTTAAAGTAACAATTTATATAAACTACCCAAAAAAATTAATAATAAAAAATTTTGCATGTGTATATTTGGAATATTCAAAATAAAAAAAATGTTCAAAATAAATTGAAGAATTATAATTAGGATCAGAATTAGAATATATTACTTTAATAGACTATATACTGGAAGTACTAAATTCAAAGCTACCACTGGATCAGAAGTTAGGCCACAAACTGAGAAGATGTTTAAAAAAACACAGCAGAACTATAATTTTAAAATTAATAACATATTTTCTATAAATTTTAAAGAAAGAAAAAATTTCGCCCCAGACAGGATTTGAACCTGTAACCTTTCGTAACATAATTTGTAGTACAAAACATAGTATGGTTAAAGAATATTTCAATAAGCCTAACATCCCGGCCACAGAACACCGATGCACCTGTAACATCTATGGTGTGTATAGGCTATGGTTATCTCTTACTATCAGGAGTACCGTGTGCTTATTAGCTGACCACATAAAAATATGGTAAACTAAATAATACAATATATAACTACCTGTTCCACAATAAGTTAATGAAACCAAGGAAAGTGAAATTAAAAACTGTTTATACATTTTTAAGCTTAAGGCATAAATTTTAAGACGTTGCTAATGTTTGACTAAAAGTTTTCGTAAATTGGATTCTATTTATAAGCTTTAAGGATAATAGATAAAGCGGATTGAATCAGAGTTTTTTTTCGTATCTAATTTGTTTATAATAGTCTTAATTTGCCAATTCATCATTAATAATCATAATACACTTCGTCTATCGTTTTTTGTATTAAATTTAGAAGTGTTAAAAAAACTTCGCAAAACAATAACAAACGGCAAGTTTTTTGTCATAGTTTTTGGTTTACACTTATGTATATTGCTTTGCAAAATCTTTGCGATAAGATCTTTATGGTATTCATATTGTAAAAACTAAAAAAAACGTCGTAATCCGACTAAATTTTTTTAAACATTTTTTTTATAACATTTGATTCAATATATTTTTGAGGTGAAAACTTATTTAGCGGCGTTGTGCACTTTTTTTGAAATGGGTGAAAACTTCTAAACTCGCGTCAGGAAATGTGACCTGAAATTTTGGCGCAGGGCGCTTGCACGAATGTTCGTGTTGTCATGTTTGTGTACGATAGTGCAATAAATAAATATTGTATTCTACCACATTAACGATAGTAATTCCATGCTGATAATTATAGCAATTCGTGCAAAATTATTCCCTAACCATTCCAAATTATCAATAATGCACAACGTTAATATTCAAGTTTTCACTTCTACCGGCACTCCCGGAGTGCAACCCGCTTTTTTCAAATAGTTTATTCAGGGCAGGCAGAATGGAAATAGGTCGCTAGTTGGAGGGATCAGAATACCTTTCAGATTTAACTGTAGTATAACTTAACTTAGTTTTATTAGAAGAAAATAGAGTATTTGAAACACATCAATTAAATACTATAGCTAAATAACATTTATCACTGAAGCAACAATTTCAAGAGAATGTTCTCATAAGTATTTCTAATTTTTAATGATTTAAATGCAATTAAAATTTGAAACTTTTTTTACACTTACTATCAAATTTATTCAGCAATTGCAACAGCATTGCAGCATTGAGTGAGGAACTGAGAGCTTAAGTAGTTTCAGCTGCAACGTTGGTGAATATTTTTTCAAACTCTGTGGCTACATCTATTTCTTCATTTATGTTCAAGTCATCTATTTTCAAGTGATATCATTATTAAAAATAATTTGTTTCAGAATTAATAATATTCCAAATACTTTTTTACGTATTTTTTAAACATACTACATTAAAAGTTATTACATGATACAAATCATATAACCTTTTTATCCTTTTATGAATTTCTAATGTTGCCTATTCACTAAAAGCTCTATTAGAATGAGAGCCCGCGACGCCCAGACCTTCGTTAATTTATAAAACCTTCAAGTTTTTCTAAGCATACCCCCAACACATGTAAGAACGATCAGGGACTTTGTAATTCGGGTAGAGGTTACTTCGACAGGTAACAGGTAACAAAAGTGTGTAAAATAGTACCTTGAATTCGCCAAAGCATAAAGCTCAGTTTTTCGATATTATATTATTATATATTGAAATGATATATAATCCCCATCCGAATTTAATAGCACCTGACCGTTCTTACCTATATTGGGGATATGCGTAGAGAAACTTTCAGGTTTTCTAAAATAACAAAGGTCTGGGCGTCGCAGGCTCTTGGTCTATATGATTAACATTTACTGACATTTTTTTAGGCGCAAAAGTCTGATGATGTACCGTGTGTATTAAAGTAAGGAATGATTCAAATAAAGTATTTAGATCATCATGATACGGCAACTTGTAATTCTTCTATTTACATAGTCCCAAATCTTTCTAAACGATTTGCATTAACAGAAACAAAAATAACATCTTTTCTTTGAGCTTTTTCTATATTTTTTGGCAGTTGACTAATAATCCAAATTGATCGGAATCTATCTCTTTAACAATTGATTTATTAAATGGTATCATTTTGTAAATATATTATCAATACAAGTGGCACTTGTAGCTGATATTCTAGTGGGCTCAAAGAAAATGCTGTGCAAATTGTATGATCTAAAGAGACTTAAAAAATTAAGTGACTGCGTGTTCATGATTCTAATATGTTTATTAATAAAACTAATTTATATTGAGATTAGTCATTGAATAAGAGACTTTGAATAGGACCTCTTCTATTTTAAATTCAAACTCATCATAGGGTGCACAAGGTGGTTTTATCTATATATTAATACGTGACGCCAAAACTTTGGACTCCTTTTTACGAAAATTGCGCAGACGCAGGAGCATAAAATTTGGCACACTTATAATTTATGTGTAGGAAAAGTGCAGAACGTTAATATTTTTTAATTATAATGCTTATAAAGTACATTAAATCAATAAATAAAACATTACCTACACTACCATGCATTTGACACACACAAACAAATATATTAATGACAACTAAAAAATTTGGCGCACTAAAAAATTTGGAAACAAAGTAGTTGGTCTTGAAAAATGAATATGGCGTCCTTATTAACAAGATATCAAACTTTATTATGGTCGAATTTTGACCAATGGGCGACCAATAGTTATAATAAATTGCTCAAACTCAATGCAATCTCAATAACTCATCCAACAGAAAGGCTCACAATATCTCTGCGTTCTATAAATTCAATGTTTTTACTATCAATAACGTGTCATTGTTGTTCTGCCAAATGAGCTGAAACCTGGTGATTATTGAAGTTGAACATAAGCTGAAGACTTTTAAGCCAATGATCAATATTCTGTTATACGTAATATATCAATATTGTTACAAATCATAAACAACTCCATTTCTAGATCTTTGCCCATCAGAGCATGCATGTTTTTAATATCTTCATTTTAGTTTAGGGCAATTATCATACAGTAGACATGTCAGCCCTGTAATTACTTTTTCTAAAAATTGTACACATTTCAACTTATGGGTAACTAATTTCTTCAAAATCAGTCTTCCTATAAGATATGATTAAGAATTGTGATATCACATTCGTAGATTGCCATGTTTGATGTCGGATTGCTCAAAATAGATTGATTGAATGTTTTTATAAACCATGTTTAAATTACAATTTATAATTTTTTATTGGCTACTGATGAATTTCTTTTATTAATATTACTTCTATCATAGTTTATACGCGAGATTCTGTGGTAACTAATTCACTAATATTAATTTGAACCTTATGATTCATATATAGAGTAAATTGTTAGAGGTTACATGTATTGTCTCAGCAAGTAGTTTAAAGTACTTGAGTCGTGGATACCATTAATAGTATTAGTTGACTGCATAATAAAAGTTGTTGTTAGCCAAGTACTTGGCTGTATATGTTTGTATATAGCGTTAATCTTATTTGTCTCATATAGTAATAAGAAAGATAATGACTGTCTTTTGTCACCAAAAATAATTAATCCTAATACATGAATTTAAGTATTTTTTGTCATACATTGACGTAGTTTATCATTTCAAATTACATTTGTGTTCTAATATTATTTTCAGCCTGTGGCAACTTTCTGCTATATAATAATGTTCTACATTTAATAGCAATAATTATTCAAAATATTTTTGTAACTCATTTAGATTTACATTTCCTCTTCTCCAAATACAATGAAAAAATACAGTGTTGTGTGCAGATTGGAACTGGTAGTACTGGAAATAACTTCATTTGATATTTGAGAAAAGTTAAAATCCGTCATGCAAAAATTAGAAAACTTTTAGTTAGATTTGTGGCCCATATTTGTTTATATTTCATCAAAAAAATATTTATTTATTTAACTTGATTTAGTAGGTGTAAGATAAAGTAAATTATTATAATAGTAAATCAAACAAAGAGTTACACCTATCTTCATTGTGTTTACATAGATCAGGGAATTTTTGAAACTACTAATTTCAGCTTATGACCAAGACTCATATTTTATCGCATCTGTGGTCTAGTGGTCCGGGTGTTGGACTTGACTGCATGAGGTCCCGGGTTCGAATCCCGGGTCGGCCAACAAAAAGAAAATTGGATTTTTCCAATTTTCTAATAAAATAAATGTTGGTCGGAATTGGAATTGTGCCCGGTTGGCGATAGGCTTGCCACCTATCACATTGTGGGACTTAGTATCTTCGGCTAGTCGTGGGTGCCTTGGTTGTACCTCAGCCTACCTCTTCGGGGATATGGGCGTGAAGATACTTTTTTTTTACTCATATCTTATTCATAATTATTTAATTTATTTTTAACCGAGTTCAAAAAAAACGAGAGGGTTCTCAATTCGGCCGCTATATTTTTTGCCATGTATGTACTTGACATTCCACGATCACATCACTCGGATATTATTCAAGAGAAGTGTCAAAAGTCTCCGAAACCGGCGTGTTTGTATGAAGATCCTAATGAATATGGAGGAAGCCAGACAGGTCTACCAGGATTGTCAGATTTGGAACTCGATAATCTCTGACTACACCCGTTAGGGACTTGACGAAGATATGTATGTACGTATGTTTGTATAAATGAAACAACATTTGGAAATAGTATTTTTAGTACTGTATTTGAAACATTATTCTGACGTTTAGTCTAATGCTAAGTCACTCGCAGGAACAGCTTCGAATAAGTTACCTATTTCTTTGACAACCCCTTCAACAACACCTGTTATCAGAGGAGATCCAACTTCTTCAATAATTTCGTTGCCACTTTCCTCGATTACTTGTTTTGCTGCTTGAGCTGCAATCAATTTTAAAACATTAGTGTCGTAAATGAAGTGTATGGTACTACTATTTAAATTACACTTCACACTTTTTACTCTTTATGTGTAATAAAAACTCTATATAGATAACTTTAAAATATATTCGGATTTCCGAAGCTTGACGGATATAGCCGAAGCGCATATATCCTAAAATAGTATTACTATAATAGTAAACTTTTTTTTAGTATTACTGTATATATGTAGCCTATGTAGAGCCCTAGCTTATGCAAGCTTTTTATTATAAACGTATAATAAAAAAAAACTTTTTGGGTATTTTTTGCACATATTAACATTGTTATCATAAAGTTTGCAATTTGTTGGTTATGTCTTATTAGAATATAAACTCTTCAAAGTCATACCAGACCTAATAAGGAGTCATCAAAATCCATTCGTTTTTGCCCGAGTTATCTCGTTACATATTTTAAAAGGAAAAAATACCGACGTTTATAACTTCCTCCTTTTTGGAGTCGATTCATTTTTTACTCAATCAATAGAGGTTATTAAGGAACGCTTTTTGCTCATCTGTCTTAATTATTGTTTGGTGTAGTTGAAATACTTACCTACAACTTCCTGTTCATTAAACAAATTATCGAAGATCACAGTTGATTTGTTTTTCAAAGCATATTTATAATCGCGATAAATAATTTGCCAATGTATCTTTCCGTCATTACCAGTAACTTCTTTGAAGTCAGTATTGATAACAACATCCATATCCCCTTGAAAAAGAACAGAAAAATAATTAAGAAAAAAATACATATGAATAAACCTTTTGAAAAGTATCTTCACGTCCATTTCCCCGAAACAGGCACAACTAGGGCACCCACGACTAGCCCAAGAAGAAGAGGAAGAAGAAAAAGTAGAAAGAGTAGAAGTCTCATAATGTTAATATATGGTAATGTCTCATAATGGTAGAAAAAAATATCGTTTAATAGATTTAATAGGCAAAATTAGTTTTGGTACCTTTTTTATGATATTGGAAGGCAAACAAGCAAGCACCAAAAGCAAGAAATTCAAGCACTAAAGGTGGTAAATGTGAGTTACCAACCTGAGGCCGGGATATCATGCCTCGAGCAAAACTAAGTTTACGGGCTACCTTACCCTCCGAACACGTCAACGACAAGCACTGACGCTATGACGGCAGGAATAGGTAAGGCGGTGGTACCAATCCAGACTAGTCGCTGCGAAATTCAACCACCTTGTAGGCTATAACGTTGTTTGTGACTCACTCACATCATCCTTCTTTTTCGATGAATTAATAAAATAGTAATAAGCAATATCGTATACAAGCGATACTCACTAATAGTTACATGAACTTGACCTTTTCCTTCAAGGGGGATGAACAATAATTTTCCGCTCATGTCATATTGACCTTCTAGTTGAATATTACAACGAATTTTGACCACCATCTTAGATTTGACTTTGTCGATTCTGAAAAGATTTGCAAAATTTATCGATTTTATTTCTTGTATGTTTTGTATGTTTGTTTGTTTTTACTTTTCCACGCAAAAATTGCTGAACCGATTTTCATGAAATTTTGGCACACACGTAGATGGTAACTTGGATTGACACTGCATAGTTTTCATTTCAAAAAAATGTTCCTGTGGAACCACGCGGGCAACGTCGCGGGCGACAGCTAGTATCGAATAAAAACAAAAACTTGGATTGCTTAAATGTCACTTAGCAATAAAATTAATATGTTAAGTTATATTTGTTGTTACAATGCTAGTTTAGTTGAGTAGTGTTAACAAAATGTAAATAAGACTTACAAGATGCCAATTTTAGCACTGAACAAATAGAAAAATTTAAACAAATGGTACTCGAACATTAAAAACGGAAAAAATAAAAGAAAAATAGAGAAAAATATACCTACAGTAAAAAAGACACAGATATAGATACGGTAACATTCAATGAAGTCGCTTATTATATTAAAAGCTACAAGGTTAAGTTAATGGTCCGATTCTTCATTGTTGAAATATTTCAATGGTCAGGTAAAACTACACATGATTAACCATAGATAGGTTATTGTAAATGACCGGAAGTTATTTTTTTGTTTTATAGAACACTATCAGCCCGTTCCAGCTTCGCACGGGTATAAAACTTCTATAATATTATACACACAAACCTTCTCTTGAATTACTTTATCTATTACAAAACCGCATCTATATCCGTTGCGTAGTTTTAAAGACCTAAGCATACATAGGGACAGACAGCTGAAAACTACTGTGATTTTCACTATATAGTGAAGAAATAAGTATACAGCTCTCCTAATGTTAAGAGATGATATTAGTCTAAACTCTTATAAGTCTATAGATAATATATGTGTGTCGCTGTTATGTGTACAGGGTGTTACAAGGACTTTTGTGTAAGTCTACTGACTACCCTATCCTCTGAACTGGAATATTAAATTGTCATTATGGCGGAAGGAACAGGTAAAGTGATGAATCCTTAACAGGGAAAATTACTACACAGCCCTCTACCATACACATTTTCACATGATTTTTCTTTTGCGTATTTCAGAGTGAGCATTTTATACTTTAATATCAACTAGCGGACCGCGGGCTTCGCACAGTTATAAAATATACATATAAACCTTCCTCTTCAATCACTGTATCTATTAAAAAAACGTATCAGAATTCGTTGCATAGTTTTAAAGATTTAAGCATACAAAGGGACATAGGGACAGAGGAAGCGACTTTGTTTTATATATATCAGTGTATGTATAGTTAAGACATAGCATCAAATAAAAAAAAAAGTAAAAGTATCTTCACGCCCATATCCCCGAAGCGGTAGGCAGAGGTACAACCAAGGCACCCACGACTAGCCGAAGACACTAAGTCCCACAATGTGATAGGTGGCAAGCCTA
>NJDC01007699.1:49026-90593 GCA_002245475.1 Calephelis virginiensis
ATAAACTGGCGTAGCATGCTTCCAACTCTTATGGGAATTATGACAATTCTATGTGATTTGGATCATTGAAATTATCTTTTACTAAATGCATATTATAATCAAGACTAATGAGGGTTAAATTTAATTTTAAGTTTAAAATGTCTGGTAATAAATAATTAAAGTAGTTATAAATGTAAATAATTGGCTTAAAAGTTAAAGTATATGTAATGAAATAATTTTTTTTCTTTAAAAATTTGCAAACCACAATATTATAGAAAATGTTGATATACTTAAACATACTTATAAATTTGAGTTAATGAGATGTTACAAAAATTGTAACATCTCATTAACACAAATATTCCGCCAATGAATAATTATCATTTTCATTTCCGACTTAATAATAGTCCATTGTTCCTATAAATATTTAAATTAATCGCTGAGAAAGTTTTTACTTGTATAACAAAACTAAGGTGTGGCCATTAAGAATTATCGGATCTCGGTCTAAGAATCCAGTCGTATCTAATTTATAATCTAATCTTTAAAATGCTTGTAACAGTGATATTTCAGATTACGTGATTGGTATGCAAGCCATTGATGATGTATCTAGAATTTTAAAATGACAAAAGTCTGGATGTTCAAAGAGTTGGGGATAAGTTATTTATCTTATCGACAAATAATTTTAAAGAAAGAAAAAAATCGCCCCATACAGGATTTGAACTTTCAACCGGACGAATGCTCTAACCTTTTGAGCTACTGAGGTTTCAATCTAAGTACATCTTTATGTAATATAGTCTGTGTGTCTCAGTATGTATGTACGTCATAATATCCGTAGGCTATGACCTAATATGTAAATTCTGTCCTAGACCGGCTTCAAAGTCATGTTGTGATATATTACGTGCATTTAGATAACAATTTTGCTTTTATTTTTTAACATTTGTAAAAAATGCTTTACTGTCATACTTCAAATTTTGTGTGCTAGCGGATAAGCACAGATTCCTGATGATGAGAAATAACGTCTATTGTCTAACCTTAGATGCTAGGACCTTACTATGGCCACATGTACAATTCCAAGTAGTACATTTGTAAGCTTATGTATATCTTAGAAACACTGGCTGGATATCGTGGAACAAGATATATGCTAATGGACTGATTATAAGTTGTACAAAAACCGTGAGGAAAAGGAAGAAGAGAGCAGACTCTTGGTTCTGGCTTAGCGAACCATTTCCTAGCTAAAGGTATTTAGGAAAAATATGGGTTAGGTTAGAGTTTGTTATGAGATAAGTTAAAGAAGCATCAAAAATTATACACTAAGTATAATTAACATGTCTTTAAATAGAAAAACTAGTTTTTGACGTAACCATCGTATCGCTTTTTTATACAATTGGGTAAGTTGTTAGCGAGTTGTTCTACATTAAAAATGTAGATTTTTTTATCTTTATAGTCTACTCTTTAGGGATCACATTTTAGAGTTGTCTTTTTTAATTAGGTATTAGTATATTTTTTACGCAATGTCATTTGCAAATGGAAATTTAATAGTTTCCTTTACTGAACAAATTGCAAAAACCGATTTCTTTTTCAACATACAATAAGAATACAAAATCATACAGTTATATAAATAAAATTGAATATTTTCCTCGATTTCTCTGTGATCTCGTTATTTAATCCAGACTTGGTGGCAATGAGACGACCTCGAAAGTACACTATTTTTCATACAAAAATAAGGAAGATATCGATTAACATAGATAAAATAAGATAGGAGTCGTCGAATTATACCTTCCTCCCTTTTTCCGTAGTCGTTTAAAATATCTAATTAATGTAAAGGAAGCTAAGCAGGTCTGTAGAAATCGCGACATTTGGCATTTGATACGTTCTGTTTGTTTCGCAAGGGACTTAGCGTGAAGATACGTTATAAAAAGAAAATTAAATGTAATATGGGCAAGCTGAAACCTCAATTAGCTGAAAACAGTTCCGCCTACAAAATTTTGATTGAACGAGAAATCAACTAATTAAAAAGTAGTCTCCAAATTTAACGACCAATTAATATTTTTAAAATACACGTGTTAAAATATCATTAATCTATTTTTAAATTATTTACCTGAATCGCAATTAACTACTGCTAGAAACGTGAGTATAATTAGACACTGTTTGAAATTCATTTTCCTAAGTTTCACTAGACACAGGCAGAGTCAATGTTGTTACGTTTTAAATTTAAGATATGCTGGCTTGTATTCTTATATATGAGCTTACATTTGCATTGAAGGCAACCAATATTTAATCTGTGCTTGCGTCAACTGTTTAAATTATCAAGATCTCAACACAAGGTAAACAAAAAACAACAAGTTTTTTGTGAAACAAAGTTTGAAAGGCCAGTAACACTAATTTTTTAAACCATACGAAGAAAGAAAAATTTTAATTACAATGGTAGGTACTTTGTACGTCAACATTTTTTTAGCCTATCTCCAAATAGGAATCTCAGCGACACATTGAAAAAATCAGTCAAAAGAAACTCAGTATAAGGGTATGAATACATGGGATGATTTTCATTATTATCATTTATAGAATAGTCAGACTTTGATCACAGAACTCCGAGGTCCTGTAAAATTTTGGAATAAACAAGTCATAGTTAAACTGAGGAAAAAATATGTTTTTTTAAATAATTTACTAATTACTTAATTTGAACGCTAACTAAACATTTGTAACCTTTCATACGTCGTTTTAAAAGAAAATTCAAAGGTAGCAAGTAACAAAAGCAATTAAAATAAAGTGAAGTAACAAAAATATTATCGAAAAACTTGACAGTCAAAAAACAAACAGTTTTAATATTATTTACTAGCTGCTACCTGCGGCTTCGCCCGCGTTTTCACAGAAACCCGGTGTGCGATCGGGATTAAAAATAGCCTATATGTTAATCCAGGTCACAATCTATCTGTCTTCCAAATTTCAGACAAATCCGTTCAGCCATTCTAGCGCGAAAGAGTAACAAACATCCATACATCCATACTTACAAACTTTCGCATTTATAATATTAATAGGATAGGATATTCTCGCCTGAATTCCTACGGACATAAACAATAGGAACAACCACAAGATGGCTTAGAGATGCAAAAGCCTGTCTGTGTCTGTTTTGCTTTTTCATGACTAAGCCACTGAACTGATTTTAATGAAATTTGATATTCATGTAACTAAAATTATAAATCAAAATGATAACCAATTCTAACAAAACAAGTAGCTAATTACATCAAAATTGAAACTATGAAGTTGTTAGTAGGTATTACATCAAAAATTAATTAAACTTTAATGTCAGGTAACATAATGGACATAATAGGTATAATTTCGAAATAAATACTGAAATAAAACAGATTTAAAAAATGGTTTCTGGCTTGACCTGCAATTTTTTTATTTTGTATTTTTTTTTTGCCTTTGCAGTTCTGTGGTGTAATGGTTTTCTTTTTGGCTTTGACTTGATCCTAAGCTCAAGTTATTATATCATACTATGCCTATACATATATACGGTATATTATTTTTAAAATAATTGATAATCTTTAGAATACTATCCTTGCCATACCTTATACCTTGTCATACCTTATCATTTTAAGAATATATATATACCTTGTTTTATTTAATACTGACCGAGAGAACTTAATTCATTTGACACTTGACACTCTTTGCCTTACCTGCAGGTCTTGGCGTAAAAATAAGTATGTATATTCAAGATGATCTGTACATACTTTTACTATTTTACAGTTTAATTATAAATACAGATTAAATAGATATAGTCTAGCCGTCTATATCTATCTCTTAATCACTTTGTGTACATGGCGCTTAATACTCTCTGCCTATCCTGCAATAGGATTTGGCGTAAAGAAATGTATGCATATATAAGGTGACCAGTCCGGCTTTTGCTCGTCTCGTCGTTTAAAAACTACAGACGTAGCTCGTTGCTATGTCTGTAATTTTTAAACTAAAAAAAAACTTATTGCTTAAAGATAGGGAATTTTCTGTAAAGCACATAACACAAGTTAAAAAACGACGGATTGCACTCCGGGAGTGCCGGCAGAAGTGAAAACTTGAATATTAACGTTGTGAATTTTTGATATTTTGGAATGGTTATGGAATAATTTTGCACGAATTGCTTTAATTATCAGTATGAAAGTACTATCATTTATGTGGTAGAATACAATAGTCATTTATTGCGCTATCGTACACAAACATGACAGCATGAACATTCGCGCAAGCGCCCTACGCCGTCTAAATGAAACAGCAGCCGCAGGCATACATTTTCGCTGCGCCGTAGAAAGAAAGGGGCTGTTTACCGCGCCGCCGCGCCGGCTGCTTACTCTACATCCGTGTTACGAACTTTCGATCAGGTCACGTGTCCTGCAGCGAGTTTACAAGTTTGTACGCACTTCAAAAAAAAGTGCGCAACGCCGCTAAATATGTTTTCACTTCAAAAAATATCTGACCATATGTAATGAATTATAGCCCAATTTACATTTTTCGCTTCTACCCCTCTTAATCAGTAACACCTTTAACAAGCGGGATACAAAAAATAGTCAATAACTTTCCTCGGAATATGTAGTAGGTCTCTATCTAGCAGTAAAATTTTGGTCCAACCTGATCGCGATTCATTCTGAGCCTGAAGTAGATTCAGCGTAAATCGCGGTTATGGTACAAACAGAGACACTACATACATACATAAATACATAACAAGATATAAATTTATTTGCCTAGTCAAGTTACTATTTTATATACACACACACATATGTTTACGCCAAGTACCCTACGGGGTAGGCAAAGACTATCGAGTGCCAGACCTCACGATCCTTACAAACCTGTCTTGCTTCCTTCACATTCATTACCCTTTTCATACAAACACGCCGGTTTCGGAGATTCTTGACACCACCCTCGGATAATATCCGATTGATCTGATCGTGAAATGTCAGCCTTGGTCTCCCCGGGTACATACATCCATCCACATTGTATATCTGCATTGTCAATCTTTCATCTGTCATTCTTTCCACATGACCGAACCAGCGGAGCATGCCCTTTCGCATTTTAACATCAACACTTTCTTTCAATCCCACTCTTTCTCGGATCTCACTGTTACGAATGCGGTCAGCGAGCGTTACACCACAGATTTTCCGTAGTGCTCTCATTTCGACCGCATTGATCCTACTTTCATGCTCTTTCTGACACACCCAACTCTCGCTTCCATACAATAACGTTGGGATAAGCACTGAATTATGCAAAGAGAGTCTAGCTTTTTGACTCAAAACCTCGCTTTGGAATAGCTTACCCAACGCTCCATTCACACTATTCCCTGTTCTCACTCTCCTCTCTACATCCGCGGTGTACCTTCCATCCCTGCTAAAAATCTAAAAATCTAAAAATGATAGAAATGCTGCTGTCCCTTTTTAGTTGATTGCACCTTTTTTAATATTTTTAATGTACAGGATTCACTCTAAAGTTTTGGTATAAGTGTAAATTAGAAATGTCAATGTAATAATATTTATACATTTTAGAGCTATTTCCGTTGGATTCAACGTCTAGAGTTTTTTAACGTTCATTAATCACTTTTCAAAAAGCATAACATTTAACTTTTCAGTCAAAGATATATTGAAATTGCAATTTTATTTAGAATAAATAGTTTTAGGTAAGCAGCTATTTATCAGTATCGCCTTTTGCTTATAATATTCAAGCGAGGGTGAATCCATGGACAAAAGCTAGGCAATTTATTACTCACTATCTGATGTCCGCGGCGTCGCCCGCGTGGCCCCACTGGAACATCGTTTCGGGATAAAAACTATCTTATGGGTTAATGCAAGTTACCCTCTATGTGTGTACAAAATTTTATGAAAATCGGTTCAACAGTTTTTGCGTGAAGGAGTAACAAACAAACAAACAGACAAGGTTTCGCATTTATTACATTAATAGGATAGGATGTGTTAATCCAAGTTACCCTCTATGTGTGTACCAAATGCCATGGGAATCGGTTTAGCAGTTTTTGCGTGAAGGACTAACAAACAAACAAACAAACAGACAAACTTTCGCATTTATAATATTAATAGGATTCCAGGAGTTGTATATTATTGAGTTTCAAGTAACATGAAGTACTAGCACTATGTACATAAATTTGTTTGTCATGTTGTTAGAATCTGAGTCAGACGGTAGAAAACGCAGTGACAAAAAAAAACGGAAAATTTCAGCGATTGTGTAGACAATGTTGTAGAGTGCTTGTTAACCTTTGTCGTTGATCCTTCTTTGTTGTAGAAAGGTAAACAACCTGAAGAATTTCCTGATGATCTGGTAGAGGTGAATGATTTAACTCGCCAATTATAATAATTTCCCCCATGTTGATCCGGGCTCCTTTGACCATGTGCCTTCCTGCCAGGCATTACGTAAAATTTGAGCATAGGCTTACAGTCACTAACACTGTGACATCCTACTAGGTGGTAGTGTTTTGCAGCGATTCGCCCGGATTGGTAGATACCAGCACATTACCTATTCCTACCGCCATAACTTCAATGCTTGGCGTTGACGTGTTTCGGTACAGAGCTAAGGTAGCCGGTAAACTTTCTTTTTACTCGAGGCCTAATATCCCGGCCTCAAGTTGGCAATGCACCATTACTGCCTTTGGCTTCTTCTATCAGGAAATCCGTCTGCTTGTATGTCCTCCAATGTATTAAAAAACATTTTTTTATACCTCCGAGTTCCTATTGCAGCCAAGTCGAATATGACTTTGAAATTGCAGGGAAATCAAAATCAATCTAAACTTTGCACTCTTGAATATACATACATAGATATCTTCACGCCAAGTCCCTTACTGAGTAAACAGAACCTGCCTGCCTGACTTCCTCCACATTCAGAACCAATTTCATACAAATACGCCGGTTTCTGAGACTCTTGACACCACGGCGAATACGTAGCTATGTTTTTTAAATACTTTCAATGTACAAAATCTATAGGTTTATCCCTACTTAATATTATAAATGGGAATGTAAGTTTTTATGTTACACTCTCACACGAAAACTACTTAGCCAATTATCATGAAACTTAGTACACATTTTTTTAAGTATCTAGTGTTAAAAGTAACATACACTTTTAATGACTTAAGTGCTAACGAAGATGTGGTCAAAACTAGTCATACGTGTAAGTGTGGATGAGCTAACGTGCCTTTGTTTTCAGTTCTACTTCAACACCTTAATGTATACTTACTAATATTGTAGGCAAATTGACGTCACTGACAGTATTTGTTTGTCTTCGAGTTCTTTCCGCAAATTAAGATTTTTGCACAGCACAACGAAAAAAGAGTAATCATATTCCAGAATAAGTATGTGTTCCTGAGTTGTCTGGGTTCCTTTGCAGAATAGACCACCTGCCTTCCTACCAGGCAGGTAGAGTTATGCAGCGATTCGCCCGGATTGGTACCACCGCCTTACCTATTCCTGTCGCCCGTCAATGCTTGCCGTTGACGTGTACCGATTCGGAGGGTAAGGTAGCCGGTAAACTTACTTTTACTCGAGGCCTTACACCCCAGCTTCGGGCTGGCAACGCATCATTTGCTGAATTTGCCAATCAACCAAATTTGCTGTAGGCGGCATGAATTTCTTACAATCATTTAATTCGTCTGTTTGTTTGCATTCCAATATAAAAAAAATATATGTAGCCTGCTATCAGATAATTTACTTTATCTTAGGCCTTTTTCTACCTTTCGGTATGGAAGGCGAAACATCTGAAAAGGTGATCAGTGTTTGTAATGGTTCTGTTATTTCAACACTTCCAATCAATTTTAGTTATTTTTTATGCTAGTTTTAAGCAGTGTTTATTTAAACACTAGGTTATTTTTTTTCTGTAGAAAAGTTTTAATTTTCAGTAGTCGAGGCGTTCTTTTGAACAGAGTGAGAGATATTACACATTACGATGTTGATGTAAATGTCAAAAAATATCTAAACGAGTCAGAAATTTTAAGTTTTCGTATTTATATCTTGTTTGACAAATGATTGTTTTGAAGGTTTTGGCGCCATCGTGAATGAAGGTGATCGCAATTTTTCATTATTATTGAAGTTCGTGTTTAAATTGAGTGAAATTGGTTAATTTAGGTGGGAATTAGATTAATTTTGTTCAGTGAAAGTGCAAAAATTAAATAATCATAAAGAACCAATGTTTCGTCTATTTCCTCGCTGCCGTCAAATCTCACTAGATGAGCTTGAGTAACGATGCCACCGCCTTACTCAAGACCCTGACCTGACATGACTTTGTACATAGTGACTAATGACTGATAAGAATCAATATAATCTTGACATTGGAAAAATAAACCGTGAAAAATGATCGAAAGCCATATTTATAAAAGAATAAGAAGACAAATTATAGCTAATTAAGTTTTAATGAAACGAAAAATGTTTACTTGGGCAATACAAACGTCAAACCTCCCATCATAGTGTGCCGGTATTTTAAGATTAAGTTGTTAATAAATAGAGTAAACAGAGATAGACGACGCACCATTTGATTTTTTTATATCTCCTAGAATAGATAGAATAGATAGTTTTTTACTAAATTAGAAAGATTGCTGTCGACATTATTTCAGGGCATTAATACCACTACAACAATATTCTATAATAATTAATACGTATTTAACCAGTCAATATAAATTACGTTTGTTGTAACTTAAGGTCTTCATTTTGCCATTCAGACAGAGGATATGCCAGTCACATTTTTCCCCGTGTTGGTCCGGGCTTCCTTGCACAATCGAAAATTTGCTTTATACCAGGCAGCTAAAAGGCGAGCATAGGCTTACCGTCACTAACACCGTGATGTTCTAGTAGGTAGTAGAGTTTCACAAAAACTCGTCTGGATTGGTACCACCGACCGCATTATCTATTCCTGCCGCCATAACGTCAGCGCTTGCCGTTGAAGTGTTTCTGTTCGAAGGATAAGGTAACCGGTAAACTTATTTTTGCTTGAGACCTAACATCTTGGCGTCAAGTTGGCAACCCACCATTACCACCTTTGGTGTCTCTAGGGGGAGCGAATTTCTAACCATCCGGAAATCGGTATGCTTGTTTGTCTTCCAATATCATATGACACAGTTAATTAGCTAAGTAATAGACGAAAGTATTTCAATAGATAATAAAATAGTGAAAAATTAAGTATCTTCACGCCCATATCCCCGAAGAGGTAGGTAGAGGCACAACCAGGCACCCATAACTAGCCGAAGACACAAGTCCCACAAATCCCGAGCAACGTTTTTTTTATTAGATAATTGGAAAAACCCAATTTTATTTTTGTTGCCCAACCCGGGATTCGAACCCGGGACCTCAGGCAGTCAAGTCCAACAACTGAATCGCTAGACCACAGAGGCGATTAACGATTACTTAACGACTGAACGATTCATCCATAAAATTAAAATAATCTAGTGTTGGGTATATGTTGGGTATCTATACCATATACATCTACCTCGTCTAATATGCAGTGAGAGATTCAAAGTACATCGCCCGAGGCAAAAACAATGATACGATCGAATGATACCGCTCTGCTCGTCATCTATTTCTATGAGAAAAGAAACCTGATACTTGTAATTGTTACTAGTATCACTTGAAAATGTTGCAGTTTTGAAAAGTTACATACGTCATACATGTCTTCACGTTAAATCCTATGCGAGGGAGTCAGACAGTACCTACCTAACGAGTGATGAATATTTTTTTATGTTATAGAAAGGCAAACAAGCAGACGGATTTCCTGATGGTAAGAAATTCACGCCGCCTAGAGACTCCACAGGTGGTAATGGTGCGTTGCCAACCTGAGGCCCGGATGTTAGGCCTCGAGCAAAAGTAAGTTTACCGGCTACCTTACCCTCCGAACCGGAACACGTCATGACGTTATGGCGGCAGGAATAGTTAAGGCGGAGGTACCAATCCGGGCGAGTCTCTGCAAAACTCTACTACCTAGTCAGATGTCACGTTGTTAGTAATTATAAGCCTATGCTCGCCTTTTATGAGCTGCCTGGCAAGGAACGCAGATGGTCTATTCTACAAAGGAGCCCGGACCAATACTGGGAAATGTCAAGATCCTACAAAATTGGCTAGATTTGTCCACATTTATTAGTCTTTTCATACAAACATATCGGATTTGGAGACTCTTGATACTATCCTTGCATTGAACTCGAGTGATTCGGTCATGGAATATCAATCTAAGTCTAAGGGTTCCTACCTGCATACCTACCTACATCCATTCACATTTGTTTTATATATCCGTTATTTTAATCTTTCATCTGCCATTCTTTCTACATAACCTATCCAACAGAGATTATGATTGGAAATTTATAGTAAATAAATAAGCATTTTGTCAATGACAAAGATTGATGTATTTTTTTAATATTGGTGTATTTTAAATTATTTTAGAACCACAACTTGTATGTGGTTCTGAAATAATTTAAAATACACTTTTTCGAATCATATTTAGCATTATCTGGTTTTACACCAAAATTTTCTAATGAACTTTATTGTCAACAAAAATTTAGAACATTTATTTAAATATTTATGGGAATGCAATTAGCGCGCAATCATACCTTAATAGAAAAAAATGCAATCAGTGGACATAGACTTGCCGTCATACAGCCTATACATAATAGGTAAATTTGTATACCTAAAATCTTTTTGGTTGTTATAAAATTCTAATCATAATTTTACAACTGCGTTGTCCCAAATTTAAAACTCGTTACTGCACAGTTTGAAAGTGTTCTAAATAAAAGTCTCACTTACTTGTACTTAAGTCTTTATAATCTCTGGTCTCACTTGGATTTTATTTATTGGCAAATGGATCACCACTTTTCGAGTGTATGGAAATGAAATATATGTATCTATGGATAATAAATTAAATTAATAGGCTATTGAGTGAAAAGTGGTCCTTATCAGATCACCTCTTCCAAGCTTTTAATTTTTATTTTATTTAATATCTTTCAGTTTAGCCTGGTTTGACAAGTCCAGCAAAAATAAGCCTTCATTATTTTCCTGTTACAAAGAGTTTGTTTGATTATTTTTTAGAATGAATCTGTTGAAAATATTAACAATGAAGTTGTACCAAGCGCCAACAACGAAAATTGTAAATTATACAAGGTTCTCGTATTCAACACGTGTTTATTAAAACCTTTTTCCTTAAACTTAGTAATGAGTTAAATGTGTTTTTGCTTCGCGATTTTATATAGATTAAAATCAAAACCGAGACCAAGGCCTTTGTGTTTTTGTGCAGGCCTAGGATGCGAACGTAGAATAACACATTTTATCTTTAACAATGTTTAAATGTTTATATAGCGATGTCTTCTTAACAAGACTTAGGAAACCTTAAGAAATTATATTCTTTATCTAACTGAATAAATGATCGAATTAATGTATTAATTAAATATATAAATTAACCCACTCAATTAAATTTGATTGATCACAATTAAATTTAATTGAGTGGGTTTAAGTGAATATTATCAAGAACATAATTTTACAGAAAAGACACAAAAACGTGGACTCGCTTTGCACAAATCTTTGCTTATCTCGACGTCACTTAATGGAAGTCAGAGTTTAGTATTACAGAAAGTACATGAAAGTAGGATAAATACTAAGAAAACCCGTGGTCTTTCGATTGCTCTCCGCATTAACAACAGCGAGATCAGACGAGAAGCAGTGTTGAAAAAAACGTTACCTAGTGTAAAAATAAGAAAGAGAGGACTCTAGTGGTTCGGTCAATTTTTATTTGGTTGGCAAAAGTTGACATGTTTAATATACATTGCGAATGTAGGTGAATGGAGGTGTTTAAGTCTGATTCGTTATAAAAAATAGGTGTGAAAGTAGATTTGCTTGAAAGCAGGTACCAATGTCTGCAATCACCAGGTGTATGTAAAAACACTTTAGGCTTTTCGTAGTATCATTATTGAGAAGGAAATCCATTCAACATTCGGAAGCATTCTACAGCAATAATAATAAAGATAGAAAAATTACAAAACTTCGCCTAAAAATAAAAATGGCGCCTGTGTAAAATATTCTGATCATATGTAGTTATTGATTATGTGCTATTTATAGTTACTATACATAGTCAATAAAATACGTACCGTTACTTTATTCGTTTTAAGAGTAATTGTGATATATTTTTTTAAATAAAGGATAAAGCTTTAGAATTTTATCAAAATGCTATAGCTTTCGTGCCTGTAGCACAGCGGAATCTTAATGCTAGATCCACACGTTTACCGCTTGCCGCAAACTAGGAAGGCGTACCTATACAAACGCTTGGATAAATTGTCGTGTGTAGACTGATCCAAACTACGTTATCCCCTCGTTTTCGAGGTGTTTTTTTAAAAAGTAAACGTTACAAACGTCCAGCTGTCATCAGCTTATAACATTCAGTTTAGCTTCTTTTGATTAAAGAACAAAACAAAACCATAACAGGGAAACTACAGGCAAACGATAAATTTAGCAAAGGAGTATGATTAAATTTTTTCTTAAAATTTTTAAACTGGTTCCTTCAAAATTTCACATAAATGATCCCATGAGTTTACTACTTTCATTAAATTTTCATTTAATGAAAATACGTAAGGCCATCCATAAAACGCTCACAACCGTGAAGAGGCGTGGCAAGCGCTTGCACAAATTCTCTTTGATTTTTGTCAAAAAACCGACACTCGGCCGGATTTGCTACAAATCCTGGCAAATCTTTACAAACCCAGCTAAACACCATATCCACACGTTTGCCTTTCTAATGGTTTTTGGAAGTTTGGTAGGTAATCATGTTTTGTCTAAACCGGAAAGCAACGTGAATATAAAATATATAATCGTTCTAAAACGTTTAGGCGCTACTATAGAAACGTAGGTTAGATGTTGTGGAACAAAGTATCTTCACGCCCATATCCCCGAGGTAGGCAGAGGCACAACTAGGGCACCCACGACTAGCCGAAGATACTAAGTCCCACAATGTGATAGGTGGCAAGCCTATCGCCAACCGGGCACATATCCTATCCTGAGCAACATTTTTTTAAATTAGAAAATTAGAAAAACCCAATTTTCTTTTTGTTGCCCGACCCGGGATTCGAACCCGGGACCTCATGCAGTCAATTCCAACTACTGAACCGCTAGACCACAAGGCGAAATATCGTGTTTTCGCTTAAAACGACATCAAAACTCTGGTTTCATCCCTGGTCCCTGGTCTGAACCCTAGGTGATCTATTAATGTTTATATGTCTGTGGTCAACCAAATTTCTCTTTAAATTTTCTATTAAAAACGACATAGCAAGGGATTAGCTTTGTGCCCGGTTAGCCATGGGCTTGCAATCTGTCACATTGCGTGACATAGTTTCTTCGGCTAGCTGTGGGTGGTTGTACCTTCGTTGAACACTTCTGGGATATGAGCGTAAAGATACATTTTACTGGATTATTCCATTAATTCATATCTGGATGTTAGAGTGCTGTGTTCTCAGATCTATGCAGAAGGGTATCATGGTATAACGCTGCACATGGTCTCAATATCAGAGCCCTAAGGTAGACGTAACGATGACGTCATGTATTACATTTATTGCCGATAGGTACCTCTTATCACCAGTAGTAGTGCTTGCTAGTCAAATATCTTAAAAAACTGAAAAAACGGAAGACGGGTTTTCACGTTTATGCGACGGTAACAACTCGGATATATACTAGGACGACAATAAAAATATTGCTCTTAATTTTTAGAAAAATTGATTTCTTGTATTGGTGGGGATATATCACGTTTTTAATTTTTTTATTATTATATACAAAAAAATACAGAACCGCCTCCTTTTTGGGAGTGGGTTAAAATAGAGTAAGCAAGCACACCATCTCTTGAACGAATGACGTAAAAGAAGGACAACACACACTTTCGCATTTTTAATATAAGTAACATTGACTCGACTACATTTTAAGTTCATTTTTTTTGACTTAATAAAGAAATAAAAAAAAATATGTTCATGAATCTTATGCATGACCCGCATAGGTTCAGATTCTCTGTGTAGAATATACTATCTGCCGCCTACCTGAAAGCTTATAAGTGGAGAGCTTAAGTAAAATGGATCGTAGTCAACAAAGCCAGAGATGGAACATTGTGGAGTAACTTGCCAGGGAAAGGAGCCACCGCCATACTTATCCCTGTTGCCTTAATGACAGTGTCAGTGAGGGCAGTAAGGACAGTATAGAGGGTGGGGTAGTTGATGGACATAATCATGATGCCTAACTTCAGTCACAGTTCACCTGTGTGGTCTAGCGGTCCAGGTGTTGCACTTGACTGCATGAGTTCCCGGGTTCGATTCCCGGGTCACACAACGAAAATAAGTTTTTTTTCCAATTTTCTAATAAAAAAATGTTGCTCGGGATTGGATATGTGCCCGATTGGCGATAGGCTTGCCACCTATCACATTGTGGGAATAATTTTGTTCGGCTAGTCGTGGGTAATCTGGTTGTGCCCCTGCCTATATCTTCGGGGATATGGGCTTGAAGATACTTTTATTCATTCACAGAACAGCAAACTAAGATCTAAGTTCTTAGACAAAGCCTCGTTGGGTTAGCAAACACACTTAACTCCACAGATCTCGATCGACTTCTGACGGGGACAGACTTTTGTGCGATAAATACTAAAGTCTGTATTTCCAGGTCTGAATGTGTATTTTATTTATGACGGTATCTATTTAAGTACTTCTGTGAATTAGTTTCGTTGACCAACACCTATGGAACCTTGAACGGCGTCTGGAAAATGAATATATTCTAACCCCTCTACCAATGAGAGGGGAAAACCATTCTTAAAAACTTGTACGCTGCTTAATGCTGCGTATCATGCTAGTTTTTACACATGAATATTAAGATTTATTACAAATTATTTAAAATAATACAGTCGTTTTTTTTTAATTTAAAATTGAAAGAATAAAGTGGCCAAGTGGGTTTTGGAATCGCCCATGAGTTCCGTAATAGTATGCTTGGATTAAGGACAGCTAAATATAAATAGCAAAAACATATATTTGGATGTCCTAAAATATCACTGCCACGAGCTGCTTGGCTGCGAGGTAAGTATATATTCTATTCCACGAAGAGGACCCAAAACAACAAAAGGAAAATGGAGAATTTCATTGACATGTTATATGCCTCTGTCTAGCAATCCGGTGTTGGGTGTTGAGCTTCATGAGGTCCTGCGTTTGATTTCTGGATCGGGCAACAAAATGTGTATTTCAGACTTATAAAAATAACGTTGTCTGGGGTTGGATATGTACACGGATGGTGATAGGTGTCCTATCACATTTTGGGGCTTGGCTTCTTTGGCTAGTCGTGGGTATCCTAGTTATACATATATATCCTTTTTTTTGTGATACGGACGTGAAGATAATCAATTATATTTTTAGATTTTTCCCCGTCCTGAATTGTAAGTTATGGAGACGAAATTATTTTTCGTTCCGGTTACATGAGTTGGATCCATGAGGGTTTTTTTTAATATAAATTGTAAATTGGTTTACAAATTACATCTACATAGCAAGTTTTTACTGTTTAGTCCCTATGATTTAGGAATAAAGAGGTTATGATACACGGAAGGACGATACAGACGGACATGTCGAAACTAAAAGACCCGCTGCATGCAGGAATTTTATTATGAAAAAATCTAGGTATAAAGTAATGTTCAATAGACTTATATAAATTTGCTGCGTTTGATTTTTTTTTAAATGGAATTGCGTAACAATATCCTTAATGTATGTTACGAGCCAAGAGTTCCGTTATTTGCCATCCGGTTACGGAACTCTAAAAAATCAGATCACGTTCATACTTTTATGTTTTTATAGCAATAAACAATAGAAGTATGGATGGAGTAGGTACTTATACCTACAAGAAACGTCTTTTTTAAGATTTGCATATGTCTTTAATTTACAGGTATAATTTGCCTGGTTTGTATGTATATAAAGCGGAAGGTATCATTTTATCTACATTATATGTTGGTTTGTCTGTGCTAGTATAGTAAACTGTCTGCTCTGATAAAACAATTATTTTTAACAATTAAAACATGTTTACTTCAAAATGTATTTCTTTACTGGTATTAGTGATTCATTATATTGGAGCAGGTATTTTTTTTATAGTGT
This sequence comes from Calephelis virginiensis, assembly GCA_002245475.1. Lineage (NCBI taxonomy): Eukaryota > Metazoa > Arthropoda > Insecta > Lepidoptera > Riodinidae > Calephelis > Calephelis virginiensis. The sequence continues at coordinate 65,105 of NJDC01007699.1, forward strand.
ACTAATTGGAATTCAGAGTGTTGTCAGTATCCGCTTAAACTAGAAATCAGGAAAAAAGAACTATTACGTCCTCACATTTTTCTTTTTTGTATTTCGTATGTACTTAATATACAGGTCACCTCTGTGGTGTAGCGGTCCGGTGTTGGACATGTTTCCAGACGGGTCGAATCCCGGGTTGAACAAAAAAAAATAAAAAAGCAACGTTGCCCGGTTTGCGATAGGATTGCCATCGATCACATTGAGATATTTAGTGTCTTTTGCTAGTTGTGGGTGTCTTGGTTTTACTCTGCCTTCCCTGTTTGGGAATAAGGGCGTGAAGAAACTTTTTTCTTTAATAAATTAGCTTAGTTCCAACTTACATAAATTTGAATGTATATGGTATGTTTATAAATAATGTAGTAAATATTTACATAATATCAAGTTCCGTGTCACGCTTTATATTTATTTTGCTGTTTGATATTTATGTGTTCTTATAACATCTGTTTATAACAATGCTAAATCTACCCTGTATATTAAATTTGCTAGGTGGTAGAGTTTCACAGCAACTCGCCCGGACTAGTACCACTGCCTTATCTATTCCTGCAGGCATAACGTCAGTGTTTGCCGTTAAAGTGTTCCGGTTCAGAGAGTAAGGTAGCTGGTAAACTTACTTTTGCTCGTGACCTAACATACCGGCTTCAGGTAGGCAACGCACAGTTAACACCTTTGGTGTTTCTAGGCGGCGTGAACTTCTTGCCATCAAGAAATCCGTCGGCTTGTTTGCCTTCCAATATTATAAAAAAAATTGTAAAATACGAGACTCGTTACTTTTCCAGTCAAATAATTAACCTATAATCAAATAATATAGAGTAAGTTGTAAATGAAAATATATGTTCTTCCTAAAATAAATGTAAATAAAGTAACGTTGGCTAAAGTTTATTTAGATTCAACTACTTTGACATACAAACGTACACATATGTAATATTAGAAAGTAAAGTATCTTCACGCCCATATCCCCGAAGAGGTAGGCAGAGGTACAACCAAGGCACCCACGACTAGCCGAAGACACTAAGTCCCACAATGTGATAGGTAGCAAGTCTGTCGCCAACCGCCTCTGTGGTCTAACGGTCCGGGTGTTAGACTTGACTACATGAGGTCCCGGGTTCGAATCCCGGGTCGGCCAACAAAAAGAAAAATTGGATTTTTCCAATTTTCTAATAAAAAAAATGTTGGTCGGGATTGGAAATGTGTGATATTAGTACTTAGAAATTTATATTCTAAGTACTAGCCGGCCCAGTAAACTTTATATCGCTTAACATTAACAGCTACTATATAATATTTGATGATCCGATAGTAGCGCAGTCTGTAGGATCACATGTAAAAAATCCAAAATCAACGACTAATTTCAAATAAGAAATTAATTAAAAAACATTTTTCAGTGGACCAAATTGTGAACCTAAACCATTCTCGAATCCCCTTGAACACACACAAAAAAAAATAATTAAAATCGTTTTAGTCGTTTACAGAGATTTCAGTGACAAACACACGAACATAAGAATTATATGTATTTAGATGAAATACAAGTGATATTTTGTAGATTGCGTCCTTATTGCGTAACATCATCCAAATTATAATTATCCAGAACTCTTGGAACCTGAAACTGTAGCAATAAAAAATTAAATGCATATAAATAAGAAAATATTTATAATGGAGACAACGGGCAGTGTGAGAATTCTATTTAAATCTAAAATCTATCGGATCTGAAGGACACCACCGATAAGATCACGCGAAAGAAACACTTTTTTACGTGATAAGTCCCCGCATCCGGCATTTTTGTATAAAAAAGGCACTGAATGTGGAAAAATCCAGGCCAGGCTGCAAGGATCGTGTCTACTTACTCTTTGTCTATCTTGTAAGGAACTTCGCGTGATGATATATATGCATGTTTGTATAAGAGAGCGAATAAGCATAACATTCCTGAAATAAGTCTACTGGCTAATCTACTCTTCTGATTGGAAGAAGACAATGACAAACATAGTCATTATAGTAGTATCAATAGGTAAGGTGTTGGATCCCTACCCGGGCAAATCCATACACAGCAAACTACCACCAGTGGTTTGTAATGACCCATTTAGTTTCTATAGTTACTTCTTATCCTCGGTGCTTGGTGGAATTCCATTCTAGACACAATTTATTAAATTTATTAATATCACTTGTTCCTTGCGTTTCACTATATAGGCATCATCAGGGCTATGTATGGCAACTGTTTCAGTAATGAATTATTCTGACAACTCTGTTAGAATGACCCAATTAACTTATACTCGTCTTTTACGAGCTGCCAAGTTGGGAGCTTGATGGTCTTTTCTACACAGAGCTGGTCTATATTACCTCAAAGAAGTGTGTATAGGTACAATAGAATTCCACCAAGTGCCGACGATAACAAGAATGCGTATTTTTTCTTTTTTCTTTTTGAAAATAAGTCGTGAAAAAAATTATGTTTTTCAGATTTTTCAGATAATTGACCGCCGCGTTGGTCGAGTGGCTAGCGTACACGCCTAACTACACAGACCAACCGGGAGGCTCGGGTTCGATTCCCGACGGGGGCTGGCATTTATGTGATGAACATTTAGATGTCTGCATTTCCGGGTCTGGGTGTTTATTAAATTTATTCTGGTATCTATTTAAGTATTATTATGTATTAGTATCGTTGACTAACACCCATAACACAAGCATATAATTTGCTTACGTTGGGGTTAGATTCAATTTGTGTAACTTGTCAAGGGATATTTAAATTTAAATGCTTATTTTATAATTGATAAAATTTCGCAGTTTCTTTCATCAACAAATGCACTTCTGATGATTGGGAGTGTTACAAGAAAACTGCTAATGTAGCAATCCCTGCATTGGCTGTGGGGATACCAGAATATGGCGTGCAACCTATGGATCCGTTATTCATTAGGGAGATTGACATTTCATCTCCTATTTTGAAACTCATTCTGTACGACATTACTATGATTGATTTTAAGAACACGAAAATACTGGACATTAAGTAAGTGAATAACGTATGTAATGAATGAAGAATAAAGATGCATCTACCTTAAATTGAAAAAGTATCTAAGTTCGCGTCAGGCTGGTAATGATAGTTAGATGATAGACATAAATTGTGTTAGATCATTTATTTATTGAAGAAGGCTCTAAATTATTCTAGCTGTTGCCCGAAACTATAAAAATCTATATTGTGTACAGACAAAATGTATTTTTCTTTACCACCAGACACGCGGTTTTGCTCGCGTTGCAGTTAATATATTCGCTGATTATAGCCAATTATTAAGGAAATTTATACTAACTTTCAACCCGTATTTCACCCCCTTCGCGGTAAAATTTCCAGAAACGCTTAACTACGCATCTACTCATTTTTAATAAGTAGCCCAAACAGATGTCTCATGTTTGTAACCTAAAAAGGAAAGTCTTCCATATAAACTTTCAACCCTAATTTCAGCCTTTTAGGGGTACAATTTCCAAAATTCCGTCTTTATTGGGTTACTCAATAAAACGACCACACTCACCATTTTTTTTGAATAGCTAATTTGTTGCTAACCACGAGGTTTGTACAATTTCACCGGGCTATATCCCCTACTCACCAAATTTCATGGATGTGACTCTTAACAGTTTTTGCTCGATGATCAATCGGGACATGTTATTTTAATTGTTAGATTAATTTTGTGAGTTGCTTTTAGCCACTGATATTTTAAGTATTGAGATGGTTAGTATATTTTATACTTACTTATTCATTAAGCTATTTGAGTACTCATTGAAAAACTTACATGAATTTGGAAATTGTTTGACTACTGTAATGAATACTCAAATAAATATTGACACACACATACATACATATCTTCACGAAAAGATAGGAGATCAGTATCCAGTGCCATATGTGACAGTTCCTGCAGACCTGTCTTGCTTCCTCCGCATTCACTACCATTTTCATAAAAACACGCCGGTTTCGGAGACTCTTGACACCACCCTCGAACTAAGTCCGAGAGGTTTTAACAACATCAACAAACAATAAGTATTTGTAAGTGAGAGTAATAATTAAATATGTCTCACTTATTAACTCTTTTTAAACAAACGAAATGTTAATTATTTAAAATCATAAACTCCAGACAAAACCTAGAGATAAAAAAACATGTTATAGAAATTGTTTTAAGAAAATAAAGAAGTAGTTTCTAAGACTTGGACGTTTAAACAAAAAATATTCAGCTTTATAATTTTAGAAAAGATAATATAATGTTTGCTTTATTTGCAGACACGACAAAGCTAATTCCAGACTTTTCTTAAAATGGCTTGCTACTATTCAGCTAGATGGCAGATACGAAATGAGTGGAAATTTACTTTTCTTATCCCTTGAAGGGAAAGGGCCACTGCACGTCAAATGTAGTAAGTTAATTCGTATATTTTAATAGTGTTCTAGCTGTTTAGTCACCACCCTTTTATCATAGATCGTAGAATAGATTTTTATACAAACTTTCATCATATTTCTTTTTGCTTTCTGAGAGTACACCAATTGCGCTCGACAAGAATATCTTCGATCGTGTAAATTAAACAAAAAACTATATCTTTTGGTTACTGACCCGTGTCCCGAATTTTGTCTTAATCGGTCAAGTCGTTGAAGCTTAAATTCCTGACACACACACTTTGATATTTAGGTTTCAAATCTAAATTGTTGAGAAAGGTTGATGTCATTATTACAAACCCTTTTTTAAATCAAAAGAAGCAGACACACATTGCGAATATTTTTTTCCTTTTACTAAAGAAACCTAATCAAACTAGTTTAGTGCCAACAGCAACCATCGAAAGTCTATCATCAAAGTACTTTTAAGTTAAAAAAAATATGACCTTAATAACAGCGTGACAGCGAAACCTGTTAATTAGTTTTGTGTCCCTTAAAGTACATAGTTTAAGTACAGTAAAACTACAAAAAAACTCCTTCTTACCGACTCCAATTTTATATCTATTTGGTATAAAACTAGGTTATAATTCCGGGGTACTTTTATATTAACAGACCCATTAAAAATAAAATTAAAATCTGATATTAATTAGTTGGACAATTCACGACCAATATACAAAAAAACATGCAGTCAAATTGATAACTTCTTTTTTCCGTAGTCGGTTAATAGTAAAAATTAAACGACGGAAGTGTATTCGTATCATTATTAATAACTAGCTGCTACCTGCGGCTTCGCCCGCGTTTTCACAGAAACCCGGTGTGCGATCGGGATTAAAAATAGCCTATATGTTAATCCAGGTCACAATCTATCTGTCTTCCAAATTTCAAACAAATCCGTTCAGCCATTCGAGCGTGAAAGAGTAACAAACATCCATACATCCATACTTACAAACGTTCGCATTTATAATATTAATAGGATAGGATGACTACATTTAGGCATTTGTTTGCTTAGCCTTGATACCGACTTTATCAACGTGGAGTTGCCTACAAACTCTTTCCCTTGAGGAGGCAAAATTCTAAAAAACTCCCTCCCTTAGCCTAACCTCATTAAATCTGTAGGGCGATTATCATATTTAATTAAAGTCACTTTTTCTGTGGAGTTTCCTACGAACTCTTTCCCTTGAGGAGGCAAAATTCTAAAAATACTCCCTCCCTTAGCCTAACTCATTTAAGCTGAATGGCGATTTCCATAGTTAATTAAAGTCTTTTTTTCTGTGGAGTTTCCTACGAACTGTTACCCTTCAGAAGGCAAAATTCTAAAAATACTCCCTCCCTTAGCCTACCTCATTTAAGCTGTATGGCGATTTCCATAGTTAATTAGTCTCTTTTTCTGTGGAGTTTCCTACAAACTGTTACCATTAAGGAGGCAAAATTCTAAAATTACTCCCTCCCTTAGCCTACCTCATTAAAGCTGTAGGGCGATTTCCATAGTTAATTAAAGTCACTTTTTCCTTTCAAATAATTATAAAAGTTGATATTTCGCCCATTATATAGGTTGCTTTTTCATGACTGCGATTTCTGATAGATGTGCGAGTTTGTCACTTAATTTTTTTATGCATACAGATAAGATGGAAGTTTCAATTGACATGGATATAAAAGAAGTAGTTGGGAAGGATGGAGCTCCTCATTGGCAGTTAAAACACCGTAAAAATTCTTTTAAAATGAAGGAAAAATCAGAAGTTGTGTTTGGAGACCTATTTAAAGAAAATGAACTTCTTGGTAAGTAATTTTAATAAATTTCTATTTTAAAGACGTCTAAGAGTTTTAACAAATATTTACAATTGAATGTTAGTACACTAAATTCCGTAAGTCTGGGATTTTTCTATATCAAATTGGTTAGAATAGATACAAGAACATTCATAACTAACTTGGCGGAAAGGATGTTAAAATGAGAAATAGGGGTAGGTATAACTACTAAGCTAAAAACAGCTGCCTTTCTTTAAAAAAGTTCAAACCGTAATTCTCCTGCAATAGATACTCCCTTCAAAACACGAATTCCAATCTTTAGTAGTACGAAAGATGAAAGAACATGCAAACCTTTTGCTTTTGTATGTGGAATATCAACCATATACAGAAATAATATCACTTTTCCTGCAAGGCAGCTCGTAAAAGGCGAGCATAGGCTTACTGTTACTAACACCGTGACATCTGATTAAGTGGTAGAGTTTTGCATTGACTCGTTCGGATTGATACCACCGCCTTGCCTAATACTGATGCCATAACGCCAGTGCTTGCTGTTGATGTGTTCCGGTTCGGAGGGTAAGTTAGTCGGTAAACTTATTTTTGCTCAAAGCCTAACATTCAGGCCTCAGGCCTTTGGTTTGGAAATCCGTCTGCTTCTTTGCTTTCCTATATAAAAAAACATTATTAAACAATAGTCATCATATTAACAAAACAATGGTAATAAACTTTTATTTCGTTCTTCTTCCTTTCTGTTCTGTGACTTTTCGTGGTTGGTAATGGTAATGATCCAAGCTCCCGTACTAAAAATAAAAAGTATTAGAAGTTTTGGAAGTTTTCATTTGTTGAACTTGACTGCATCAGGTCCCGGGTTCGAATGCCGGGTCGGGCAACAGAAAGAAAATTGGGTTTTTCCAATTTTCTAATTAAAAAAAAATGTTGCTCGGGATTGGATATGTACCCGGTTGGCGATGGGCTTGCTACCTATCTCGTACTGGGACTTAGTGTCTTCGGCTAGTCGTGGGTGCCCTGGTTGTGCCTCTGCCTACGTCTTCGGGAATATGGGCGTGAAGATGCCTTTTTTTAGGTTTAGGCCCGGGCTTAATTCTACTACTACTTAGACAACATTTTGGTAACAAATTGTTCAGTGGTTTTTAAGTGAAAAGTGAACGAATACTGTCAACAATTATTATATAACCATCGGTTTGTGTTCTGTATCCTGTAACCAATACGTAGCAATTGTTCTTAATAATATAAAATTAAATTAAAAAATTTAAAAAACCCCCGACACAGGAACTCAATTTCCCATAAAAAGTAAAAAAAATACTGACATTCGGTTAATCTCCCCACTTTTAAACGGCTCAACCGATTTTCATCAAACATGTCTAAGAACACTCGTACATAAGTTAACTTTAATACAAAAAAACCTAAATTGAAATTGCTGCATCCGTTCGGGTGTTATGATGCCACAGACAGACACACACAGACAGACACGTCAAACTTATAACGTCCCTCTTTTTGCGTCGGGGATTAAAATTGTTCCAAGTGAAGTTTTAGTTTTATTTCTGGAAAATACTCCAATTGATTTCATATAGACTTAAATAGACTTCAATTTGAGTATTTTCCGTTTTTATATTATATTCTTTTTCATATTATTTATATACTCTTATATTATTTTATTTTAGCTACTGCAATGTTGCATACAATATATGATTATATTTATAATTTATGCATAATATTTCAGTCGTATTTATTATTATACGAGTAATACATTTGTTATGCACTCACAAATTATTTTAAGATAATAGTTTAACTTGGTTGTTTTACCGTTTCGTTGACTCTGATTGCTTTGTTCATATAGACCATCATGCAAGTTGGACTTGTGCGCGTTGATATTATTTTAAAGATACTACCGGATCGGATTCGCATCCTACAATGCGAAGATCCGACCAAAGAAACTCAGCGGTCTTATCTTTTTTCAAATAATCTTATTAAATATTTTATAGGGTGGTGTCAAGAGTCTCCAAAAGAGGCGTGTTTATATGAAAAGAGCTATGAATGTGAAGGAAGCCAGCCAGGTTTGTCAGGGTCTTGAGGTTTGGCACTCGATTCATTCTGCCTACCCCATAAGGGACTTGTGTTGAAGATATGTATGTATGTTAATACTCATAGGAAAACTAGGAATTAAGAAAAACAACATTTTGATTTTCCATATACAAACAGAACGAGCGGAACGAAGTTCGCCGGGATAGCTAGTTAATAATAAATTGTGTGCACACAGTCAAAAGCCTTAGAGAGTTTGCAGAACATCATTCAAATTCTTGTAGATGTAAAGCTGTTAAAAAATACATATGGAGCCTCATATGTACTATTTTTTAATAGCTTTACATCAGCATCCATTGTTGAGAATCCGTTGGTAAATTGAAATGGCATAGTTTGTTTAAATGAAAGGTATTTAACATCGGGTTGAGTTTTATTTTTTTTACTAATTTTCAGGAAAAATCTCTTCACGCGAATTCGTGATTCGTTTTTTTTTATTGTCTCTCGATATTGAAGTAATTTAAAATACGAATTAATCTTAACATGTTTTTTTATTCTAGCTACAGCAGCAAAAGAAGTTATTGCAGCTGGCGGAAGTGACATTATTACAGAAGTTGGACAACCCATGGTAGATCATGTGATTTTCAAATGCATAGAAGAAGCTAATCATTTTTTTGACGCTGTCCCTATAAGTGAACTATCTTTGGACTAATTTTAAATTAATATCTGGTAGTTTGTATACTTTTTTGTGTAATTATTATAATTATATTATTATAATTTATAGATTTTCGTGATAGCAAAAAAATGCACTGAGTCTATAGACATTAAAGAAGATAATGTTGCGTTGCTAACCTTATGGTGAGAAACTAATCATTTTATAGGAAGATTTACAGAGTACCCATCAAGCTGTAACATGATAGTCGTGAGCACTGTCCTTATAGAGGTAAGAAAAGGCGAGCCGGTGACACGAATCCGAAACGGTTTTCACGGTGTGAGTGAGTGTTGTAAAGCATTCGTTCTATAGTTATCTCACGAGCCCGGAACCATCAAAACGTATCTTCACGCCCATATTCCCGAAGAGGAAGGCAGAGGCACAACCAGGGCACCCACGACTAGTCGAAGATACTAAGTCCCACAATGTGATAGGTGGCAAGCCTATCGCCAACCGGGCACATATCCGATCCCGAGCAACATTTTTTTTTAATAGAGAATTGGAAAAACCCAATTTTCTTTTTGTTGCCCGACCCGGGATTCGAACCCGGGACCTCATGCAGTCAAGTTAACAACTGAACCACTAGACCACAGAGGCGATTAACCATCAAAATGAATATAATTTTGCTATATTTAGAATGTGTTTCAAAATATTAACTAATTTGTACATAACTAGCTGACCCGGCAGACGTTTTACTGCAATTTTTTTTTGCTGTGATATACCCTCATCACTTAGGGTTACGAAAAATAGATGCTGGCCAGTTCTCAGACCTACTTAATATGCTCACAAAATTTCAAGAGAATTGATCAAGCCGTTTCGGAGGAGTACGGTAACTAACATTGTGACACGTTAATTTTATATATAAGATAATTATTACATTACAATAATACATTTATAAAATTTATGTAACGCTAGATAATCATTTGTTTATAAATGCAAAAGAATGCTTGAATGTTTAATAAAAATAAATGTATGTTGACAAAAAAGCCTAAAGGACTTCCTTATGTTAACTTTACGAATATGAATATTAAAAGATTTTTTTATTGTTTACAAAGAGCCAGATGAAGTTTTCATGTCTAAATGCTATGTCTACTACATTTTTTTATACAAAATAACCAAAAAGAAGACAATTGTTTTTGTTGGCAACAAGCAATTGTATATAGACTAATAAGTGCCATTCTGTAACATAAAAACTATTATTAGTAAAAAATATAAAGAAATATACACAGGTAGTGTGCTGTGCAGAAACTTGCCCGTGTAAGTAATTAATCCCCTAACCTATTCCTGCCACCATAATGACTTGGTCATGTTGCGGTCCGGAGGATAAGGGACCCGGCAGAATTGCACAATATGCCTAACATCCCGGTTAAAGAACAGCGACGTACCTATTAGACTTATGATGTCTATGGTTTATCTAGTCCTTTTTTTAAATATCCCTGGACAAGTAACACAAATTGAGTCTAACCCCAAATTAAGCATATTATATGCTTGTGTTATATAACATCAACGCGCACAAGTCCAACTTTCATAATGGTCTATGTGAACAAAGCAGTCAAAGTCAACGAAATGATAAAACAACCATGTGAAACTACTCGTATTATCTTAAAATAATTTTTGAGTGCATAACAAATGTATTATTCGTATAGTAATAATAACGTCTGAAATATAACGCATAAATTATAAATATAGTCATATATTGTATGCAACATTGCAGTAGCTAAAATAAAATAGTATAGATACTATAAGAGTATATAAATAATATGAAAAAGAATATAATATAAAACGGAAAATACTCAAATTGAAGTCTATTTAAGAGTACAGGAATTCAATTGGAGTATTTTCTAGAGTATTTTATATTTGGAGTATTTTTAATTTTTATCGCCTCTGTGGTCTAGCGGCCCGGCTGTTGGACTTGACTGCATGAGGTCCCGAGTTCGAATCCCGGGTCGGCCAACAAAAAGAAAATTGGATTTTTCCAATTTTCTAATAATAAAATGTTGGTCGGGATTGGAAATGTGCCTGGTTGGCGATAGGCTTGCCACCTATCACATTGTGGGACTTAGTGTCTTCGGCTAGTCGTGGGTGCCTTGGTTGTACCTCTGCCTACCTCTTCGGGGATATGGGCGTGAAGATACTTTTTTTTTATTTTTTTTATTTTCTAGAATTGAAACTAAATCTTCACGTGAAATAATTTTAACCCCCGACGTAAAAAGAGGGACGTTATCAGTTTGACGTGTCTGTCTGTAGCATCATGACTCCCAAACGGATGCAGTAATTTCAATTTAGGTTTTTTTGTATGAAAGGTAACTTATGTACGAGTGTTCTTAGACATGTTTGATGAAAATCGGTTGAGCCGTTTTAAAGTGGGGAGATTAACCGAATATCAGTATTTTTTTTACTTTTTATGGGGAATTAAGTTCCTGTGTCGGAGGTTTTTTAAATTTTTAATTTATTTTTTTATTATTAAGAACAATTGCTACGTATTGGTTACAGGATACAGAACACAAACCGATGGTTATATAATAATTGTTGACAGTATTCGTTCACTTTTCACTTAAAAACCACTGAACAATTTGTTACCAAAATTTTGTGTAAGTAGTAGTAGAATTAAGCACCGACCAAAACTAAAAAAAAAGCATCTTCACGCCCATATTCCCGAAGAAGTAGGCAAAGGCACAACCAGGGCATCCACGACTAGCTGAAGACACTAAGTCCCACTATGAGATAGGTAGCAAGCCCATCGCCAACCGGGCGCATATCCAATCCCGAGCAAATTTTTTTTTGAATTAGAAAATTGGAAAAAACCCAATTTTTATTCTGTTGCCCGACCGGGGATTCAAACCCGGGACCTGATGCAGTCAAGTCCAACAACTGAAAACTTCCAAAACTTCTAATACTTTTTACTACAGAAGCATGGATCATTACCATTACCAACCACGAAAAGTCACAGAACAGAAAGGAAGAAGAACGAAATAAAAGTTTATTACGAGTACCATTGTTTTGTTAATATGATGACTATTGTTTAGTAATGTTTTTTTATATAGAAAAGTAAAGAAGCAGACGGATTTTCAAACCAAAGGTGGTAATGGTGCGCTGCCAACCTGAGGCCTGGATGTTCCGCTCCGATGATAACTATCCGCTTCTCAATTTACATTTTTAAATGTTCAAGATAGTACGATTTATTTAGATAGATGTTCACATTTAATTTTATTTTCATATTTTTATCTAATTTATGTGTTATATTAATTTAATTTATTTCTATTTTTAAATAATTTAATTGTTATTCGTATCTTTTCGACAATTTGACTATGGTATTCTCATGTATCGATATTCTGACATTTTATATTGTTTGACATCATTTATATTTTTCAATTTATTTTTTCTAAGTTGACATATAATTTTATTTTATTTTTCAATTCAATGACGTTTTTGAATTTATCTGTAATCCCTATTTTGGGTAAAAAGACTTGCTGTGGTATAACTTTGTTGTGGTTTGTTTACTGCTAACATTTTTATATGTGGGTACCGTCAGTAACATCCAACCAAATAAGTATTAAACGTTAAATTAAAACAGTCTTTTTTATATTTAGTTTCAAAGCCCTGATGATGCTGTAAAAAGTTAAACCGGTTTAACTAGAAAGCTAGAAAGTAGCAGAAAGTGTTAAAAAAAGTATATTTTGAAGTACAAGTGTTAACTACAAAAAAACGTGTGTATACAATGGAATTCCACCAAGTGCCGACGATAGCAAGTATAGATTCTATTATTTTTAAAACATATATACACATTACAGATTTAGTTTTATTATTCATTTTAACCCTCGACGGAGAAAGAAGAGTGTTATAAGTTTGACGTGTTCATGTGTGTCTGTTTGTAGAATTACAACTTTAGAACAAAGGGACCAACGGGTCCTTTTTTGGGGGTTTTTGCTTGAAATGTGACGTAATCGTGATGGTTCTCAGCTACATTCAGTATAGGTTTTTATGAACATTCTTAAGTTTAGGATTATGTTTTATGTGTATAAACTATCCGACCCGGCAGACGTTGTTTTTTCATTTTTTTATATGATTTTAGTAAAAAATTAGGAGTATGAAAAATAGTTGTTGGCCGATTCTCAGACTTGCTAAATATGCTTACAAAATTTTATGAGATTCGGTCAATCCGTTTCGGAGGAGTACGGGAACGAAAATTGTGACACGAGAATTTTATATATAAGAATAGTTTTTTATGTGCTGAACGTGTATGTGGATCTTTTTTTGGTAAGAGCTAGCAGCCTCCTAGGTATATACATCCCAGATGTTACTGTTGCACAGATGGCTTATGGATCTCAGACCATGTTGTTCGTGTACTGATTACCCTACCTTCCATTACGAGATATGAAAATGTGAAGCACTAAAACTAATTCGGCGGTTGTTATGAATCCACATATGTTGCTACAAAGTACTATATAGCCTCGTTAAAACCGTTTGGTTCTCGTTGAAACAATCCAATGTGTTGGTCCGGACTCCTTAACAGAATAGATCATTTGCCTTTCTGCAGGCAGCTCGTAAAAGGCGAGCATAGGCCTATAGTCACTAGCACCGTGACATCGTACTAGGTAAGAGTTTCGCAGCAACATGCCCATTTATTGAATTTGGTACCATCTTTATTCCTGTCGCCATAACATCAATGCTTACTCTAGAGGTTGCATTACGATGCAAACTATAGTGGCTGTAGCCAAAAGAAAATATATTTAAAAAGTTAACGTTAAAGTCTTCCGGTTTGAAGAGTAAGGTAGCCGGTAAACTAAACGTTGCTCGAGGCCTGACATCCCGGCCTCAGGTGGGCAACACACCATTACCACTTTGGTGTCTCTAAGCGGCGTGTCTCTAAGGGTGCTTATTTGCCATCTAATAGCGTAAAAAAAACAAAATTAGTATAGAGAGCTGAATAGGTAGGTAGAGTAGCTGGTAGGCTTGCATATGGGTGGAACAGAATCGGAGACTCTCCTATAACAAGCCGGTTATCGAACAGCGACGCCTACAATATCTATGGTGTATATAGACCATAGTTGTCTCTTAGCGCCAGAATCGCAAGTTTATTTGGTGTTTTTTCACATTAAAAAAGTTAAACATTTAAACGTACACACATAAACCTTTTGTAATTTTATAATGTTATTAGCGGCCCGCCCCAGCTTTGCACGGTTTTGAAATATACATATAAACCTTTCGCTTTAACCACTTTATCTATTAAAAAAAACTCATCAAAATCCGTTGCGCAGTTTTGAAGATTTAAGCATACAAAGGGACATAGGGACAGAGGAAGCGACTTTGTTTTATACTTTGTAGTGATATCGACCAAGAGTTAATATCCAACATTTGATTAGTTTAGTATCACCTACTTCCTTATTTATCGCCATTGCTAGAGAGTATGGTAGGTAGATGATAGTCTTACTTGAAAGAGATGCTTAACATCCGAGCCTCATACTTTAATACCATTTCCTATTCCAGTATCGGTTTAAGTCTGTTTGAGTAGTACCAGCATCTGGGCCCAGTTTTTGAGGCACTCCCTAAATTCATTTTAAAATATAAACCGTTAAGATAACAAGATAGTTACAACGTAAACAAAGCATAAAACTGGTTCCCATCAACCGCAGTCGCATTCACAGGCCGGTGACGTCATGACTCGTACCAGGTACGACATAGCATTACAATAAGTGAAGCATTTTTGCGGACAGTTTTAAATGAGTGTTTATAAAAGTAAATATTATAATTTGGGAATAATATATAAAATGCATTACTATTGAAGCCTTTACCCTTAAATCAAAATTTGGCCGGTCCCTTTAAACTAACCCTGTATATGGTGTCCTTATGCGATGTAGGTTATTGGTCTGCCTATTGTCCCTTCAAGACCTAAAGATTATAATAAATAATACTAATTTTGAGAAAATTTTTAATAATTTTATTTTTTTAAATAAATCATAAATATGTTACCGAAAATAAATTATGTTATTACGTATACAATCACTAAAGAAATTGAGATTTCTTTACTACAAAAGAACTAAATCAATTTAATTCCTGAATAATAATTTCTTCAGCGGGTATAGCAGAAAGATACTTGTTCACTCTCTTCATGATAATTTTAACTCCTGGATACAAAAGTGGGTCTTGTGCGATATCAGCGACTGCTCTATAGTTTTTATTGGCAAACCTGTGGAATGCATTGGCTGAAAGAATACAAACAAAATTAGTGAATAAATACACACATACACAAAAATCTTTAAGCCAAGTATCTGGCAGTTAGGCAGAGAATTGAGTGCCAACTGTCCCAGTGTTTGCAGACATAACTAATTGCTTCTACACGAATACTTATTTTTTTTCATACAAATTCGCTGGTTTCCGAGACTTTTATCATCACTCTCGGATATAAGCAGAGCTATTTGATCGTGGAGAGTCAACTTTGGTCTGCCCGGGTAGGTGCCATCCATCCACGTTCGCTTTCTTTAGTTTTCTCAATTTTTCACCCCACAAGTGTATGTGTCTCTTTGATATAACTATTACGAAAACGGTCACAGAGCGTAACACCAAAGCCCTGACCATGAGTTTACGGCTTATCAAGTTTACTATATTCGCTACCGTCTCTGTAAAATATTTGTATGAAAACTTTGAACAGCGCCTCTATCGGTAACTAAGAGAAACTCATTTTTGGACCGAAGGTGCCATAGATTTCGACACGTAGCTTACTGAATATACCAACATATGAAATGATTTATATCAACTCATGGTAAAGGCTCAGAGATATAATAACAAATTTGTTTGTAATTCTATATAAAACTATTAAAATAGGCAAAAATACTTACAAATCCGTTCATTTCCATTAAACAGATTGTTCAAACGGAACACAACTGGGCCGCGAGCTTTTAAAGCCAAAGTGAAGGTTTTGACTCTAAAATGATCTTTGCCATCATTTCCTGTGACTGTTGTAACATCGCAGTCTATTGTTATCAAATAGTCATCTACAAAACAAAAAAGATAATTATTAATAATAAGAATGGTAAATAACTTGCGACAAAACCTTTTCGTAATTACGTCAGCTAAGCAATGAAGAAATCGAATCGAAATCTGTCGATTCGCGTAAGAGTTAGGATAGACAGACAGAAAGACAGAAATATTACACTATACATGCACATAGACATATCAAACTTGTTTTCTGGGTGGTAAAAACAAATATTTATATATTTTTTTATATCACATATTTTACATTTTTGACAGCATTCCTAACGACTATGTGACTATTTCTATCAGGTTGCCCACATCATTAATGTTATAGATGCATCGCAGTTCTATAGCCAGGGCGCTAGGACTGGTGTGCAAATCCATCCAGACCAAAACATCGCACTGCCATTTTTGTGGCAGGTATACCTAAGGCAGTGGGTCCCGGTTCGGGCTAGCTACTACACTGCAATTTAGACTTTGTCAATTGTGCCTTATGAGACCTATTTAAAGTATAATTGCCCTTAACACAGAGGATACGGACCGTCGAAAATCCATGGATGACTGTAATCACTTACAGTCTGGCCGCTTGCCCGTTCCCTATACTTTCATAAAAAAAGAAAAACAAACCAGCAGTGATGACGTAATCTCCGTTTCCATGAACTGGTACTAAGATAACTTGACCATCAACTTTGTATATACCACTCAGTTTCAAGTGACTACATACAATATCTGCTTGAATCTTCTTATCTTTTTCTGTTTCTCCATCAAACATTCTGCACAAAAAAAGATATCTGGTCAGTTGTGATGAATATGATTTTTCTATAATTAAGGAAAATATTAAATTCTGGTAACATTGTTTTTAAAAATATTGTAGACATTCAGTATTGACAACAGTATCGATATTGCTATGCATATTCTGAAAGAATTCATAAACAGCTAAGCTTCGATAACAGAGACGCAACGCACAATCGGAGACAGTCTTTGGTGTTCGGCTGTACTGGAGCACAAGTGTCAAAACTTGAAGAAGTGGAATACTGTAACCTTCTTCTGCGATAAAGATATATCTCTGAAACATGTCGAATGGTAATCCATGGTGTTCGGGCACATCGCATCATTTATGCATGCAAAGATATTCTGATGCCAACAAATGTACGTCGTCTGTAATCGTGTAACAAGTATATACGAAATACACACATATCTTCACGCCAAGTCACTTACGGGATAGCAGAGAGTATCGAGTTCCCGACCTAACGATCCTGACAAACCGGGCAAGCTTTCTTCACATTCATTACCCTTTTCATAGAAACACACCGGTTTCGACGACTCTTGACACCACCATCGGATAATATCACTCAGTCTGATCAATGTGAAATGTCAACCTTGGTCTCCCCAGGCACCTCCATCCATATTCGTATTGTATATCTGCTTTGTCAATCTTTCATCTGTCATTATTTCCACACGACCGAACCAGCGAAGCATGCCCTTTCAGATTTTGACATCAACACTTTCTTTAAATCCCACTCTTTCTCAGATCTCACCGTTATGAAAGCGGTCGGCGAGCGTTACACATATACAACATACATACAGTCGAATCGATAAATCGATTTTTTATGCCATTAGTCAGCGAACAAGCACATGGCTCTCGTGATGGTAAGTGAAAACAGCGTATAGATGCCATGGATGATTTTTGTGGGTCACTGTTAGGTCTATTATTTTATTGTACCCGTTGAGGACAGCCACTGCAATTGCATAATTGCGTAGGACGCTCTAAGCCGAAACATGCCATTGTTATAATGGGAGTAGGAATACGCAAGGCGGTTTATCTCTACCCGGGTAAATTGCGGCATAGCACTATAACCCCAATGGTCTTTGTTGGTAATGAACCACATATCCTATTCTCGTCTCTTTCAAGCTTCCTGGCTGGGAGGCAGATGGTCTATTCTATAAAGAGGACAAACGTGATGAATTAATAGTTTATGAAATGTCGATTTAATTTGTAAATGTAATGTCCATTTTTAGTTAAATGTGCTAGTTTTGGGGATCGTAATTTTCTACGAGTATGTAAAATTTTATTATAAGGAATGCCTATTCTTACGGCCGCTCTCAGAGAAGTCCATTTAAATGTATCATTAGGTTACAGTTTTGTACAGAAAATGACAGTTTTATGTATAACATAAAAATTAATTGCTAAATGTGTTGGTAAGAGCATAACTTCCGAACTACCGGACCGATATGGATAATTCTTTCTTTGTTGAGTTAGTTATTGTCAGAAAAAGGTTTTCATGAAGAGAAAAACCGGGAAAATTATAGTGAAAATGGGAAAAACAATACTTCATTTTTCCCATACAAACTGAACGGGTGGAATGAAGTTCGCCGGGACAGCTAGTTGATGATAATCATGAACGCTTTAGCTGATATCCCTTACACAACATGTGTACTGATTAAACATGTGCAATTAAAATATATGGAAATTAGAAAGTGCTGTTATTTATTTAGTTTAGTCTATTTTTATGTTTTACTATTTCAATTTAATATTTTTACAATTTACAATTTAAGCCCTAACTTAGGAAAGATTTTAATATATATTGCAATATTTCTTTGATGCCTCTTTGGTATTTACACCCTTTTAATAATAAACGTAGACTAACGGCCAATATTAATAATCAATCCTAAACCAAAACTCGCTGTCCAAGATTGATATTTTGATCCATTTTTATGTTATCGCTTGCCAATAATATATCTGTGCACAGGATAACTATGGGAATGAGGTATAGGATAGGCCGGCGGATACGCAGCTATCTAGATTGCTTGAAATCCATTAGATTGAGATACATTATTAACGTTGGCCATAAGGCAAGAGTAAAGTCAAGTTGATAGTACAGTCAGTATCACAATATAATTACAAACAGAAAGTTAAACCTTAGAGTACTTTAATCTATGTTTAGTAAGACGGCCACCCTGGTTCCTTATCCATTCGTCCGCAAGGTTGGAGTTTGAATCCCGATAAGAGCAAGAATTTGTGTGATGAATAAACGTTATTTCGAGTTGTAGGTGTTTGCTAAATTTATTCTACTAAAAATTTGTATGTATTTATTTACATTCTGCTTTTACATAGTTGGCTATACCCATAACTTTGTATTATTTACCAATGATAGATTATATTATTGCTTAAGTCGACATAATGAATGCATTAGAAGTACAAAAAATATGGATTATGAAATACAACTCAAAAATTTTTTTTCGGATATTTCAATATGAATGGAATCTCTAAATAATGATCTCCATAAATAATGAATTATCAATTTATGGTCCTGTACTGTGTAACAAACATACATAAAAAATAGGTCAACTTTAATTTCCATTACATCCAAAATAATAATAGTTAGTCATTTACCTCTTATTATTTTTATATTTAAGTATCGCCCCTGTGGTCTAGCGGTTCTTGACTTCATAAGGTCACGGATTCGATCTCCGGGTCGGGCAACAAAAAGATTAGGAAATATGTCTTTTCCATTTTCTTATAAAAAAAATGCCCAGAATTGGATATGTGCCCGGTTACTGATTGGCTTTTCACCACATTGTGGGGCTTAGTATCTTCGTCTAACCCTAGTAGTTCGGAGGTATGGGTGTGAAGATACTACTATTCATGTCTACCAATATAATATATTTCATTTAATTTACTGAGCTGGTAAATCCTATCCTATTAATATTATAAATGCGAAAGTTTGTAAGTATGGATGTATGGATGTTTGTTACTCTTTCACGCTCAAATGGCTGAACGGATTTGTCTGAAATTTGGAAGACAGATAGATTGCGACCTGGATTAACATATAGGCTATTTTAAATCCCAATCGCACACCGGGTTTCTGTGAAAACGCGGGCGAAGCCGCAGGTAGCAGCTAGTAAATAATAAATAAAGCGTATTGTGGAAATTACAGGTGTTGTAAAACTAAGTGACCTTATAGCAGTTTTGTACTTACTTAAACTTGTCAATTACACAGGTTTTAGTTCCTGCAGCAGTAGTATCGTTGATGGTATAATGTAAAACCCCTAAATCTCCAACAATATATTCAAGGAACATAGGATCTGAATCGTCTAGTGATGCTCGTAGAATATTCAACAGTTGTCGTTCTTCTGTTACAATTTCCTTTTTAATATCAACGTCTTCATCGTCTTCCAGTGTAATAATTGTTTTTGCTTTAAAACCTAAAACCAAGAAAATGCATTTTAGATTTTTGTTAGTTTTTTTAATGATATTAGTACAATTCTTTTAGGCGATCAAAAAATTATGTTTCCACGCTTTTTAGATCGATAAAAATCTACTCTTTGAGTCAATATAAACATTCCTGCGGAGCTGTTCGGTAGTTTTTTAGCAATGACCACTGAGTAATGTGTACGCCAAATAGCTGTCAAATTACGTGTTTTGTATTGATATCTCCTGTGACCAACAGAAATACAATAGAGATATCAAAATACAAAACACTTCATTTGACAGCTATTTGATGTAAGCTTTGCCCAGTGATAATCACTAATAAGAGACTGAATCATCCCCCTGGACAGCTTACACCTATATTCCAACGAAAACATGTTAAAATAGTATGTTAAGAATGGAAAAACTCCTTCATTCGAATTGTTTTTTCAAATTTACGTATCGTGAATATTATTATTATTATTATTTTTTATGATATTGGAAGGCAAACAAGCAGACGGATTTCCTGATGGTAAGAAATTCACGCCACCTAGAGACACCAAAGGTGGTAATGGTGCGTTGCCAACCTGAGGCCGGGATGTTAGGCCTCGAGCAAAAGTAAGTTTACTGGCTTCCTTACCCTCCATACCGGAACACGTCATGACGTTATGGCGGCAGGAATAGGTAAGGCGGTGGTACCAATCCGGACGAGTCGCTGCCAAACTCTACCACCTAGTCGGATGTCACGGTGTTAGTCATGGTAAGCCTATGCTCGCCTTTTACGAGCTGCCTGGCTAGGAAGGCAGATGGCCTATTCTACAAAGGAGCCCGGACCAACACGGGGAAGCTGATAATAAGAGACTGAATCATCCCCCTGGACAGGTTACACCTATATTCCAACGAAAACATGTTAAAATAGTATATTAAGAATGAAAAAACTTCTTCATTCGAATTGTTTTTTCAAATTTACGTATCGTGAATATTATTTAATTATTCTAGATTTGCATTTCTGTATATTATGCGCTTGCGGATATGGACGAGCAGAAGATTTTGTTTTTAAAAAAAATCTACAAATCACAATTCACCTGTATTTTGCAGCTGATTTTAGTCAACTAGGCATTATTTCTAGATGTATATAATATACAGAATTTACGTTTCTTTTATGGTATACTTATTGCTTAATAACATTAATAACACTTGATTGTACTCATAGATACTCGAAATTTGTAAAAAACGTGCATATACAAATAAACAATGTTTAGAGTGAAAAAAAGATAGACGTAAAAAATAAAAAAATAAGTAGTGTAAAAAAAAGCATTGCTTTCGCTCATTTTATAGTCAATCTAAGTTTCAGTGGTGTTTTAATAGAAGATTATAAAATAGACATGCATGCTACGCATGTATACAAATATTAAATAAAATTAAATAAGATTCTTTGAGAACAGTATTAACAAAATTTGTATGATTGTTTCGTGACATGCAAAAAGACGGTAAGCCAATGCTCGCCCTTTACGAGCTGCCTGGCAGGAAAGTAGATGGTCTACTTGTCAAAGGAGTCCTGACCAACTCCAGGAAACTGGTACGTATAATCCCACAATATAGGTGGCAATCAAAATCAGAAGAAATCGACTTTGAATTATACTAATAAGGCTGAAATTCCTTACCATTTGCTGCCCGAGTGCTCCCATCTTCTTCTAATCCACTACAACTAATTAAAAAAACAGTCAGCAAGAAAGGACAAAAGAAATTCATTTTCGTGTTATGCACCGGGGATCTTAGACAAAATATTCATTGAGACTGAATTAAATTTCTTTTATGTAGACGAATTTTGTTTGAATTAACATACTGGTTTCTGGGACCCGTTACTTCTCTCTCAAAAATCGATTTTTCTAGCTTAATGGGATCATTACACTTTATCCATGTATCAAATTACATTAAGTATTTCAACTTGTCAAACCCAAAATAAACGATCTAGCTCTTATAAATTAAAATGAACAGTTAGTTGCCGTTGATCTTATTACTATAGACTAGGTCCAGATATGTATTTTATCTCTACAACTTTAAGTAAGTCTAGATTGTAGAGTTCTGTGTAATGGGTGGTAGAGTGTGCCCTATTCGTCATTTGGTCCTTACTAATTACTGTCCCACTAACAGACGCTATCGTCGTCTGCCATCCTGGGGTTAGGGTATCTAATAGACTTAAACATGTGGCACAAGACAACGCTCAACGCACCAGTAACATCTTGGGTGCCTATTGACGACGACGGTTTATGACCATCAGCAGCGCTGCTTAATTGTTATATCAAAACAAAAAAGTTTATCGGTTGCCCTTTTCACTAAAACGGAACACAATAGTAGCGTATATTCGTGCTATGGTGGCCAGAATAAGTAAGGTGGTTACATACCAATTCGACGTCATCGCAAAATGCTACAACTAGTGGTAACATAAATAAATACATGTCAAAACTAATAACAGTTATGTGACAGCCGCTTTGTCTATCTGTTTATTACGCTTTCACCACTAAACTGCAAAACCAATACCGATAAAATTTGATATGCTTATAGGTAGTTAAAGATACGAGTTTAAAATATATAGGCTACTTTTTCGTCAAAAAACTCCCAAAGGGCTATAATAGGGGATTAAAGTTAATAAGAATATCATGTTGAAGGTGAACAACCAAAGCTGCTATCTTAAGTAACCATTTAACGCTGACATAGTCGCAGTTTAACAGCTAATACATACTTATAAATGCGACATTGTGTTTGTCTGTTGCTCTTTTGCAGATAAACTGCTGAACCGATTTTCAAGATACATAAAAGACTAGCTGTTGTCCCATAGGAACATTGTTTTGGGATAAAAACTATCCTATATGTTAATCCAAGTTACCCTCTATGTATGTGCAGAATTTTATGAAAATCGGATCAGCAGTATTTTCGTGAAGGAGTAACAAACAAACAGACAAACTTTCGCATTTAAAATTTTAATAGGATATGCATATAGCTAAAGATCCGAGTTCAAACATGGGTATGCTATTTTATTCAAAAGTCACTTCCCAAAGGACTATAATATGGGATATCAGTATGTATCAAAATTGTAGCTATTCTATTTCTAAAATTTACAGGCAAATAGGTAGCTTTAAATATTTTTTTTAAAATAAGGCTTAAAAGAGTCATCATAGATTATAAACATTTAATCAATTCTAAAGTTGTGGTATAGATGTGTTTTACTGTAGTCGGGTTTACTTATTTTTGCACTAAAGCTACACGAAATCTGACCATATCTGGGATAGCAGTATGTATCAAAATTGCAGCTATTCTATTTCTTAAATTTACAGGCAAATAGGTAGCTTTAAATATATTTTTTTTTTTAATAAGGCTTAAAAGAGTCATCATAGATTCTAAACATTTAATCAATTCTAAAGTTGTGGTATAGATGTGTTTTACTGTAGTCGGGTTTACTTATTTTTGCACTAAAGCTACACGAAATCTGACCATATCTGGGATAGCAGTATGTATCAAAATTGCAGCTATTCTATTTCTTAAATTTACAGGCAAATAGGTAGCTTTAAATATATTTTTTTTTTTAAATAAGGCTTAAAAGAGTCATCATAGATTCTAAACATTTAATCAATTCTAAAGTTGTGGTATAGATGTGTTTTACTGTAGTCGGGTTTACTTATTTTTGCACTAAAGCTACACGAAATCTGACTATGACCTAACTATGTTCAACAAAAAAATATACATAGTCAATAGCATTAAAATTAAAAAAAATAGTAACCTCCTACAAAACCTGTATATTATGTAGCTAAGAACCATTTCGATCAGGGCAGCTTTTAAACAAAAATATCGGCATCCAAATCAGTCCATCCGCCCAAAAGGTATGATGCCGAACACATACACAAACACACACATTCGCACACACAGAAACGTCAAGCTTATAACACCCCTTGACGGAAAAACATGTTATAAGTTTGACGTGTTTGTGTGTGCGAATGTGTGTGTTTGTATTTGTTTGTAGCATCATACCTTTAGAACAGATAAAAACTATTTCAGATTGGCCGAATGTTCAGGATTATCATACCAGGCAGCTCGTAAAAGGCGAGCATAGGCTTACCGTCACTAACACTGTGACATCTGACTAGGTGGTAGAGTTTCGCAGCGACTCACCCGGATTGGTACCACCGCCTTACCTATTCCTACCGCCATAACGTCATGACGTGTTCCGGTTTGGAGGGTAAGGTAGCCGTTAAACTTATTTTTGCTTGATGCCTAGCACCCCTGCCTCAGATTGGCAACGCATCATTACCACCTTTGGTGTCTCTAGACGGCGTAAAATTTCTTGCCATCAGGAAATCCGTCTGCTTGTTTGCCTTCCAATGTCATAAAAAAAGCTCAATTTAATAACTAATCTTTAGTATTATAGGAAGCATTTCGGTGAATATGTCCAAGACCTTTATTCTATTCAATTCTATTCTGTTCTATTCTACCAAATATAATAGCAATTAATATATTACCTACGTATTAATACGTGATGCCAAAACTTTGGACCCCTTTTTTACGAAAACTGCGCGGACGCAGGAGCATAAAATTTGGCACACTTATAGTTTATGTATAGGAGAAGTGCAGAACGCTAATATTTTTCAATAATAGTGCTTATCAAGTACATTAAATCAATAAATAAAACATTATCCACACTACCATGCATTTGACACACATAAACAAATATATTGATGATAACGATAAAAGATCACAGATGGCGCACTAAAAAGTTTGAAAACAAAGTTGTTGGTCTTGAGAAATGAAGATGGCGTTCTTATCAACAAAATATTGAAATTTATTTTGGTCGAATTTCGACCAATGGGCGACCATTAGTATCCTTTGTTCATTGGCGTTTGAAATACCGACGTCGACGACGACTTGGTAAAACTTTCAAATATTTATATTTTTAATGAAAAAACACTTGTACTGTTAAAATCTAAATCTAATATCTTTGCATAAGCATATTCCTAATGCAAAGATTTACCTCTTTCGTATTCTATTGTGCCAAGAATATTTTAAGAGATATTTTTGTAGCACAAAAATTTCAGTGTTTTTGAACCGAGTAAGAAAAGGCTACTTCTAGTTTACAACATCTCTAATTTGGACTCCGACGTGACTTTCCGCTGGCTATTGTTAGGTGAGTTGTTATCTGAAGATGCTATATCACAAGCAAAGAGGTGTAAAAGGATATTAAACTTCGTGCAGTTTGTTCAGAGATATATTTTATTTATTTATCTTCTCATTCTACGTTCACGATAGAAAACGGATTCGGTCCTCATCAGCGACAAGCATTTGAGTCCTTAATTAATATTGTTACAAGAAAATGTGTGTGTGTGTGTGTGTGTGTGTGTGTGTGTGTGC
Organism: Calephelis virginiensis; assembly: GCA_002245475.1. Lineage (NCBI taxonomy): Eukaryota > Metazoa > Arthropoda > Insecta > Lepidoptera > Riodinidae > Calephelis > Calephelis virginiensis. The sequence goes on from NJDC01007699.1 coordinate 90,584, forward strand.
GCGTGGGTGT
>NJDC01007699.1:91013-106092 GCA_002245475.1 Calephelis virginiensis
GTGCGTGTGCGTGTGCGTGTGCGTGTCCGTGTGCGTGTGCGTGTGCGTGTGCGTGTGTGTGTGTGTGTGTGTGTGTGTGTGTTTGTTGTTATATATCTTTCGTTTTGATGCCTAAATAGAGGCTAAACCTTTGATCCGTGTTAATAAATTTTAGTACAGAAATAGATTAGAATTTGGAAAAATATACGCCTTTGTTTTAATATTTTGACGTGTTCTATTGAAAACAGTTAAGTAGCATAAATGTAATGAACATACGAATATAGGAATGCTGCATTACCAATCTGCGACTAAAAGCTTTTTATTTAAATATAACGGCTACTCTCTGTACTGGAACATGATGTGGCGAGTATTGACGGAATAAGGTAGCATAGTAAACAAATCACAAAACTACTACCTCCTCAAGGTCATATAGTCAAGTTTCTATGTACTTAATAGCATCGTTGACTAATATTCAAATTACAAGCAAATAATCAGCTTCCTTTGGTGTTCAAGTTCAAGATCAAGTCATGTAATTGATGTTGAAGTATTTATCTTTTGCTTCGTACCGTCTGACATTGACAGATAGAATAAACCAGTTTGTGTGGGAAAAAAGTGTTGTTATACAGAACGAAACACGTAAAAATTTATGTGCTTCCTAACGGAGTTGGAAAATATAAAAAATATAATATGTTCGATTCTTACATTTTATTTTTTTATTTTTTTTGGAATGACCAACCTCGCGGTTTTTACAACTTCATCGGGCCTTACATTTTTTGTGTGTAGACCGATTTTTGTTATTTTAAACATTCTTTTTTAAAAAAAAGTGTGTGTGTCAGCTACGACGCACGATTGGAGTTTACTCCTTACGAAATATATCTTGCACAGCACAGCACACATGTCTCCTACAGCAGATTTAGTTATGTTAATTCTTCCTAAATTAGTATCATCGCAGACATTAGAAGTGTGATCCAAATAGTCAGTATTTTGATAGATAGCGACTCCTCCTGCACGGAGACTACGAAGTATCGCGCAGGACAAGATCCCGAGAATGAGATACGCTGTGAAATCTCCATTCCATCTCATTCTTTTACACGTTCAATCCTACAGATAAATATGTTTGTCTCTTTCTACGTAACGCCTCAACTTTTCGCGTTACACTTGATTTTACTCCTGATAAAATTTCCTTACGGGGCCTTATAACTCAATTCGTTTCTTAAGGAGTAAACTCCAAAAACCTACCGTGATGGTTCCGTTACCACCAAGTCTGGATCTGAAGAAGGAATCCAAGGAAAATCGAGGAAACACTAAATTTTGAATAAAAAAAAATATTTTCAGATGATAGAAAACGCAAGCTGGTCCATTTAGTCACGTCGCAGCTTACAACATACTTGTATATTAAGCAAGCAACCCTCACAAGAAGTAATCAAATCGACATTTGCCAGTATGTAGATTGTGTGTTGTGTTTCTTAGATTTTGCTGGCCCAGATTCAAAATATCGGTCAAATGTAGACAAAAAATTGTTTAGGTTCTCAAATAAGTGTCCAAAAAATGTGAACTGGTCAAAGTACGAAACTTCGCCAGAAGTCTTTTCAGTAGACTACATTGTTTAATTTTTTAATTTTGAGTTAAAGTTTTGAGAGTGCTGTGCAGCAGCTCCCCAAGTTTGGTAACACCGTTAGTACGGTGTATATACACCTGTCGCCATAGCGTTATTGCTTGCCATGCCGTGTTGTATGAGTGAGGATACTAGTTGTATTTTACCTTCTATTTTATCTTCTATTATCTATGTTCTAAAATGAATGGTAAAACCTCTTCGGGTTCTGTGGTTACGATAGGCGTATTGCAAGACGCTATTCTTGGACCAATTTTATTTCTAATATATTATATGACTAAGATCAGTTACATAAGGGATATCCACGATCTTGTATTGTTCACGGAAGACGCTTCATTTACATTGAAAGTGGAAAGACAATTAGTTAGGTAAGTATGACGAAGTGAACAATGCGATATCAAAAATTGCACATTGGTTCATAGTAAACAATCTTCTTTTAAATGGTAATAAAACGAAGTGTTTTCAATATTGGGCTAGTAAGTACAACTAAGTTGGTCTAAACTAGACCTAGTCGAATCTCTCTGTTTAGATATAAAAATTCATAACAAATTACAGATAAACTGGCAAATAGGCTTAGTTCAGCAGCCTTTGCAGTTAATAAAATAAGAACATTAACAGATATTGAAACGGCCCGAATAGTGTATTCTAGCTATTTTCATAGTCTAATGTCTTATGGGATTTTTTTTGGGGAAATTCTGCACATATAAATACCATATTTGTATTACAGAAAAGAGCTATTAGAGCTATTTATAATCTTCATTTAAGGGATTACTCTCCTAGAAAAATTTAAAGAATTATAAATTATAACCTTGAGTTCTAAACACATTTATGAGAATCTATGTTAAAAATGTGATGTTCACGATGTAAATACGAGAAATAAAAAAATCTAGCAATGTACAAAACTCGTCTCCATGAAAGTTAGTTCCATAAAACTTAGTCTACATAAACATCGTTTTTGGGTCAATGTATACGATTGTATAATATGGCCAGTGTTATTAGAGTATATTTACCTTTAAATAAGTTTAAAAATGTATAAAAGCATAATAATGTAATAAAGTCTATTATAAGGTCTGAGAGTATTTGGAAGACGAAGTTGCTTGGGATAGAAATTTCAATCTCGCATTGCAATTTGTAATGTTATTTGTTGTTGTTGAAAGTTGTTACACTTTTTATTTAAGTTAAAATTAGATTGTAACTTGTATTTTTTATCTAGTTTATAATGTTACTATTAGTATTGACAAAGACAACCCCGAGTTTCCTGCGCTGGATCTTTAGTGTGTGGCTGCGATTCCGATCCGGCGGTAGGTTACAAAAATGTTGAATAAAGCTTTTTCTGATGATGATTCATGAAGAGTCGCCCGATTGTTTGCTAGATATCTACACAACAAAGTTACTTTTGGGTTAGAGTTTATCACTTAAAAGGCCAAATGACAAAATGTACCTAAAAATTTGAACACCTACTACTTGCCGGTAGTTACCATCTGCATTATCATATTAATATCAGGTTTGTCTGTTTGATTGACCATGTAAGAATATTATTTAATTGATGTGATTCAATGTTGAATGACAATTATATACCTAGTAAAGTGATATTGAACTGCACACAAATTTACAACTGTTTATATCATCGCGTTGTTATTCTTATTCCTCATATATTACAATATGAGCCTATACTTGACTTCTACCGTCTTATAAACAAAAACAAGTTAGAGTACAGTTAATTTACTATTATATTCTGAATCACAGTGTGATAAAGACTATAATGCCAGGTTAAGTTGGTCTTGGAGTATTCTGGAGGAGTAGGTTGGTCTGTGTATTAATAAGACAATTATTCAGGCCCGCAACATACATTTGGAGTCCCTTTAATTCCGTTTCGATATTCCGAAACAAAATGGCGTCCCATACAAGTTCACTCAAATTAGCCCCCGGCCCGGTATGCAGAGGCACAACCAGGGCGCCGACAACTATCTGAAGACACTAAGTCGGATAACGTGACGCAAGCCTATAACCAACCAGGCATATATACAATCCCGGACAACGTTATATTTATAAGAAAATTGAAAATACACATTTTTTATTTTTAGCTGCCCGAGCCGGGGATCGAACCTGAAACCTCTAGAAGTTAAGTCCGACGCAGGACCGCTAAACAACAGAGGTGATTATATTGATGTTATTGCCTAAAGCTTACTGTTATTACATTATTACCGCCGCATCATATTATGTTAACAGATTTGTTCGTTCATATATTTTATACTTCACATAATTTTAAAAAAGTTGCGAGGTGTCAAGGGACACCCGGATGGAACGAAGTTCTCTCTCCCCTCCTCTCTCTCTCAATCTCTAGTAATCTCTATCTCTATCTCTCTTATAGAGAGAGACAGACAGAGAAACATCAAATAAAAAAAAGAAAATAAAAATAAAAAAAAAATAAAATTAAAAAAAAATAAAAAATGAAAATGATAGTAAAAAAAATTGAAAATGAAAAATAAAAAAAAATGTCCGACTCGGGATTCGAACCGGGACCTCATGCAGTCAAGTCCAACTACTGAACCGCTAGACCACAGAGCAAAAAGTGTCGTGACAACATTTTCGTAAGAATTTTTGCCCCCATTCACAACGCGCAATAAGGAACTTCATTCCAATATACATAAAAAAATGAGAAAAATTGGATGTCATGGAAAGTTGGGTAACAAAACAAAAAACAGTATTCATATTGATCGACTCGTTGGTCGAGGGGTTAGCGTACACGCGTAGCTCCACCGACAAACCGACGCATGGGTACAATTCCCGACGGGGCATTTGATTTTAGTGTTTATAAATTTCTTCTGATATCTATATAATAAGTATTTATATGTTTAGTTTATTATTATCGTTGACTGACACCCAAAACACAAGCATATATTATGCTTACTTTGGGGTAAGATCAATTTCTGTAATTTGTTCGTGGATGTTATTAATAAAATAAACACGTTTTTTTCAAAATTTATTAATAATAGCGTCTAATGTAGGATCTCGTTTCATCAATTATTACATCTTCAATAGATAATGGTTTCAATGATTTGTTAACTTTCTTCAAAATAGGCTTGATGGCGGCGTACCAGAAAGGATCTTGAATAATACTGGAAATAGCTTTGTAGTTTTCATTTGCGAATCTGTGGAAGGCGTCGGCTGAAAAAAAATATATAGACTGAAAAATTTATATAGACTGATTCTGAAACATTGCATAAAAAAATCCAATATTTTTTTTGACAAAAGACTACGGACAAGCGCGATGCTCTCCTGATAGTAAGAGATAACCATGGTCTTTAGACACCATAGATATTATAGGTGTGTCGCAATCATAAAGCCGTTATATTAGGCCTAACGTGTGAGTCTACCGGCTACCCTATCCTCCGGACCGGAACATGATCTGGGTAAGTTGCTGCACATCTTTCTAACACCAGTCGTCCTGTTAGTGATGACCGATATTTTAAGCAGAGCTCGTCTTTTACGAGCTGCCTGGCAGAGATGTAAATGGCCTATTCTACTTAGCAGACCCGGACGAACACGGAAAAAATTTAGTGTTTAATTTTTCCTACAATTTATTAATGAAGATGATTTGTAGTTTGTTACTATAAGTTCTTACACAAGTTTTAATATATACAAAATAGTTATCAAATTCACTCTATTTTTCTTTGTCGATGTTTTCTCTACATGAACATAGCTTGAGTTGTTTCCTACAGAGATCTTTATTAAAAGTCTGCATCTTTATTGTCTCGCCGACACTTTTATTATAAGTTATGTGTCTAGGTTTGCGTGCTTAATACATATTTTATTCTGGTTCCAATTTTAGTGTTTATATAGTTTGATTTGAAGTTGACTAATGCACCCAAAACAAGCAATTTTATGCTCACTCTGTAGTTTTTAGTTTGTATATTTGTTTGATACTCCTTCACGTTAAAACTGCTGAACAATTTTTTATGAAATTTGGAACACACATAGAGAGTAACTTGGATTAACATTTCAGATAGTTTTATACGGAAAAAATGTTCCTGTGGGACCATTAACCACGAGGGCAACAGCTAATATGTAATATACTTACAAAGCTGTCTGTTTCCATTGTACAAATTACTTGCACGATAAGTGACATGGCCTCGTGGTTGCATTTTCAGTGCGTAATTCTTGATTTTATAGTAATATCTACCATCTTTTCCCATTACTGTTTTTAATCCTAGTTTCGATGATACGACATAGTCTTCTGTAATAACAAATTATAGATTAAAATTAGAGCATACATATTAGTATTTTTTTATAGCATAAAAAAATAATCGAATAAGTCATTTTTAAATTATGTCACCACAATTTTAATAGAATAATAAAAAAAAAACAATTGACAAATTCCGTTCGCAACACTCACTGTTTCCGTTTAATAGTAAGTTTATCCAAAAAGGGCTAAAAAATAAGAGAAATTGGTAATTTTATTTAAATTATTAAACTATCAATCTTTCAATGTAAGTTATTAATGGTTTGAGTTATAAAGATGAAACTGACAAAAAATACTGCTTCCGTAGATGCCCATATTGCGCATACTAGCCCTGCTGGTACATAGTAGACAGTTTACTATCAAATGAAACAAATCTTACCAGCATGAAATATGTAGTCTCCATCCCCTTGCACTGGCACAATGATGAGTTCACCGTTGACATCGTATTTCCCAGTTATGATTAAATAAGGACAGTTTATAATTGCTCTTACATACTTTAAGTTATTAGCATCTTGATCTATAACCCTGTTGAGAAAAAAATAAATACATCCATATAATATTCCTGAATAGATTAAGCTATAAAGTAAATAAAAAATACTTTTGTACTATAATTACTCAGATTTCCTGCTATCATACGTTTTTTTCGTGTAAAGTATTTGTTAAAGTAGTATAATGGATACGTTCCCATTAGTTCACGTTCTCTCTAATACTCCCCGTGTTGTTCCGGACTCCTTTGCATAATAGACCATCTGCCTTTCTGCCAGGCTGCTTGTAAAAGGCGAGTATAGGCTTACCGACACTAAAGCCGTGACATCTGACTAGGTGCTAAAATTCTGCAGCGACTCGCCTCGATTAGTACCACCGCCTTACCTATTCCTGCCGCCTTAACGTCGGTGCTTGCTGGTAAGTAAAAGGTTTCCGGTAAACTTACTTTTGCTCGCGGCCCAATATTCTAGTCTCAGGTAGGCAATGCATCATTACCGTCTTCGATTTCAATCCGGTTCCTCCGCCTAAACCACCTAACTGGCATCTCGTAAAAGGCAAGGTTACGTGGGTCATTAAAAACAAGGCCATTGGTGAAAGAGTGCTGTAGAGTTACTGTCCGGGTATTCACGGCCTTATCTATTAATACCATCCGAAGAGTAGGGTAGCTGATAGACATGCGCAATCGGCCTAACGCAGGACAGCAACGCACTTGCAACATCTATGGTGTTTATATGCCACGGTGGTCTCGTACCATTAGGAGAGCCATGTGCTTGTTCGCTGTTTCAACACACATAAAGTAAATATCCCTGGACAACTTACACTAATTGAATCTAACCCCAAAGTAAGCAAATTATAAGCTTGTGTCATGGGTGTTAGTCAACGATACTAATACATAGAAATACTTAAATAGATACCAGAATAAATTTAATAAACACCCAGACCCGGAAATGCAGACATCTAAATGTTCATCACACAAATGCCTGCGCCCGTCGGAAATCGAACCCGAGCCTCGCGGTAAGTCGATGTAGTTAGGCGAGTACGCTAGCCACTCCATCAACGACGCGGTCGAATAAAGTTATCTAATAATAAAAAAAATACTTACGTCACTTTTCCGACATCACACTTTTTCATTCCTATAACTGAAGTATCATTTAGTCTAAAATGGAAAGATCCTACGTCTCCATTAACTCTATTAATGTAAAGTGGATCAGATTCTTCTAATACTGAGCGGAAAACACTGGAGAAATATTGTTTCTCAATTGGTTCCTTTACCCGGAAGTCATCATCGTCTTCTAAGTCTTGTAGTGATGGAAAGTGAGCTAAAATGAATATTAGAATTTATGTTTAGAAACGAGAACAAAATTTAGCAATCCATAATAAATAATATTTCAATTAAGATAGAGAGGATTTCAAATAAAGAGGAGAAATTTTTGAGTTACGTTTAAAGCTAGAAAGTTTTTAATTTATTTTGTGCTCTTAGGTGTGAGACTTGACTGCAAAGGAAGATACTAGAGCGCTGTGCTGCAACTCATCCTTGTAGGGATCCAGGTGGATCCAAGGAGGTTCCTACCTATTCCTTCGCCGTAATGACAGTGTCGTCTTAGGTCTGGAGGGTAGGGTAGTCGGTATACTTGCATAATAGCCCTAAAATCTCGGCCATAGGAAAGTGATGCACTCATAAAACCTAGGCCATCTTATTAATAAACAAAGAGGGTTCTCCAGGGTTCAACCTTGTATTATAGCCTTTATTACAGTGTGATACGGTCTATAATATCACTTAATTTTACTGTTTCGTTAGTCCATATTTATTGATAAGACGGATAGTGTATATAGGCCACAGATGCTTCTTATCTGAAAATACCGTTAACCAAAAATATTAAAAAAACTATAGTGAAGAAAATAATATGTATTTAAGAACTTACTGTCTGATTCCCATTCTTCGTAAGATTGGTCTTCTGTAACCCTACAGTTAATAGTTGCTGTGGTCAGTAAAAAAATATATAACATGTACATTTTCGGTGTTCTTCACTAAACACTTGCTAAAGTAATCATTCGAAAGAGTTTAAAAATCTTTTTATATAACTCCATGACAAACTTAGCCTACCGTAAACTGTAAACAGGTAATTCTTGTTGGTATATTTGCAAATCAATTTACTGATTTAATGGGTTCAGATCCTCTATCTACAGGACATTCATAACGGACTCTTATCTTGTATTTCCTTTTTTTAATTTATTGCTGGGCAAAGACCTCTTCTTTAAGTTATCAAACTCATTTATTTTATACTTCTCATAACATTAATTTGTGCACATTTTTAGCATTTAGAAAAGTTTCCATGCATTTCGAAATTGAATGTCAACATTTGGAATATATTTGTTAAAATTATTTCTTTTCTAGTTTTTTTCATTTTGTCCTTTAGTGTGATATCTCCTCTTGGTTGATCAAATGTGTATGTTTCAAGAACAGAATTGAAAATATACATACTACTACTATGTGTGTGTTATCCTAGAAACAAACCAGGTTATGAATTAATAAAAATAACTACGTTAATAAAAACCGACTCCAAAACTAAAACGCAAGAAGTAAAAATTATTTAATTTTAATTATATACTTCCTATTATTTATATGAGCCATTTAACAATAGGTTCGAAGTTGGTGCCAAGCCTTAAACTAATAATTATATTATATGTAAGTATTTAATTGGATTGGTACCGACTTAAAAACTATTAGCAAATAGCACATATAAGATTTAATATTAATAACAGCTAGTATGTAATTAATATTAAATCTTTATTTTTTTTTACTTTTTAGTTTTGAAGTCGGTTTTTATTAATGTAGTTATTTTTATTTAATACTTTTTAGTTTATTGCTGATATGATTAAATTTAATAAAATTAAACATCGGGATAAGTGAAAATAGGTAAAAAATGCTCATTTAAAAAAAAACTGATGGGCCCACCTGAATCAATTTTTATGGGACCAATTCGAAACTATTCCGCATCAAACAAAAAAATAATTACCTACTTAAGTCGGTTCAGAAACCACAGCGAAATCGGTATACGAACATAAAAAAATATACCGGCCTAATTGAGAACCTTCTCGTTTTTTTTTAACTCGGATTTGGCTGGAAATTGATATGGAGGATATAGCTTAAAACCAGGAGACGGGAATCGGAAATTTCGGAAACGCGTTTCTGTGAGGAAACTAGAAACAAGTACATTTTAATAATTTCCATGGAAACTGAACAGGTGGAACAAAGTTCGCCAAAACAGCTTGTAAAAAATAATTTTATTACATATATTTCTTTATTTAAAAAAATACTTAAATATTTTGTACAAATATTTTTATAGACAAAAATACCAAGACTGACGATAATAAGTTTACATTTTTCTAACTTTTTTACTTTAAGTTTACGAAAAATTAGCAAATTAGCGTCTCGTCTGTTTTGTAAGTTTTACAATAACACGGTTTCATTTGTCCATAAAAAAACGAAGTGGATGGTACGAATCATTGCAAATTGGCAAAAAATTGCGTGGTACGCACCTTCTTTTCCTGTGTTCTTCATTTGTAACAAAAAATCCGTAGAATTAAAGAAACGTAAATATTAGATTTATATGCTAAAGTGGCAATAAGTCAAATATTTCAAAAATGGTCACAGTTTGAGAACTGTGAGTGACTTTTCACTGTGTTGAGAAAGTTCTTCATTGGTGACGAAAGGAAGAACCCAAGTCAGGTCGCTTACCTTTTTCTAGATTGTGTAGAAGACGTAAGTAAGGATGATAATTAGGATCATTTTTGATATAAAATTATATTAACGTATTCTAAGAAACGCCTGCTAAAATTTAGAAGACGTTTTTATGTGTAATGTAAATTTAATAAATTAGGCGCTCAAATTAATTTGACTTTATGTGTAATTTGTAAATTTATTTCTAAAATATTGATGAAACAAAAAGTGAATAAAAAATCAGATTAGGATTTTTGTCTGATAACTTGAACGGGCATTCTAGTTATGATATGGCAGTAATTAGAACCTACACTTTTTATTAAATGTTCCCCGTATTGGTCCAGATTTCCTGTAGAGAGTAGACCATCTTCTTCTCTTACTAGTGATGAATTTACTCACCTTCCGAACCATTCCGTTGCCTCGACCGCCTCGTTGGTCGAGTTGCTAGCGTACACGCCTAACTACATCGGCCAACCGCGAGGCTCAGGTTCAATTCCCGACGGGGGCAGGCATTTGTATCTCTATGTATTAGGATCGTTGACTAACACCCATAACACAAGCATATAATTTGCTTACTTTGGGGTCAGATTCAATTTGTGTAACTTGTCCAGTGATTTCTATAAATTTCTAGCAGCTTATAGGTTAGCCTTACATGGGTACAATACAATACAATACAATAACTCTTTATTGTGCACCAAATACAGAAAAATTACAAATACGTCAAATAAAGCTTAAATTATAAGATCGCCTCTGTGGTCTAGCGGTCCGGGTGTTGGACTTGACTGCATGAGGTCCCGGGTTCGAATCCTGGGTCGGCCAACAAAAAGAAAATTGGATTTTTCCAATTTTCTAATAAAAAAAATGTTGGTCGGGATTGGAAATGTGCCCGGTTGGCGATAGGCTTGCCACCTATCACATTGTGGGACTTAGTGTCTTCGGCTAGTCGTGGGTTCCTTGGTTGTACCTCTGCCTACCTCTTCGGGGATATGGGCGTGAAGATACTTTTTTAAATTATAAGATACACAAAGGCGGCCTTATCGTCAAGTCAGCGATCTCTTCCAGGCAACCCTTGGGTAATTAGTAAGTAGAGCACTAACTTTCTAGCTTTAAAGTGATATGCAATAATTTGGTCGAGCATGAATCCATTACTTTTCCTGCTCCTGCTGCCTTTTAATGAGTGTGTACCTACTGTCACATTCCGGCCCGGTGAGAAGGGAAACCGGGACACTTTCACGTCAGGCATAGCACTTTGACCAAAAACCGGTACCAAACTGCTACTTAAAAAAAATCATATCTCTCAAAGTCTGGGATTTCAGCAATCACTTTTTTCGTGGTGGCAATACACATATGTAGTTATATTTTTAAGTAAAAATAAATTGCTAATATTATAGACTTGAGTCAAAAAAAAATAGTTTTGGCGATACTTGCGATTATGTTGTTATGTTTGATTATGTTAAGTGTTATATTCATAGACAACTAAATAAAAACAAAATATTTTTATGCTATTGCATAGCTTCTTTGAGCCCTTGGGCTTTGAGCGTGGAGACCAAATCCAGAAATTCCGTAATGAAAATAACCTAACACCCACTCCGACTGGCACAACGGTTATACTTTTTAGTTTTGCCAGCTATCGATGAATAGAAGAACTTTTAATGACTTTTTGATCACGCTTGTCTCTTTAGTTCAGCAACTTGCCGCTAGGTGGCATTGGTTTTATCGGCATTACTGCACATGCGTAATGCCCTCCTTCACCCCGCAATCTGGTGACTTGTGCCTGCTTAGTGCTTATGCAATAGCTTAACTGCGGCAGTCTCCGAGTACCACACGTCTTTTTTTGCATAAAGTTACTTTTACTCGGGTCACATTTTATCAAAAACTATGATAGCGAGTCTAGTGGGAGTTTTAGTCTTGCGTTGGTAAAATATTTTTCCATTCGAACATTTCATAAAATTAAGCTGTCCCAAAGTAAGGTTAAAAAATACTGTGCGGTAGTAGGAATGGAATAAATAATTCCTTCAACAGGCATCGTAATAAGTACGCCATTCGCATTGTATAATTCAGTGATTCTCAATTTCGCACAGATTAAATCCTCTTGGATATATTTCACGGAATTTACATTTTCATTTAACATCTTGTAATTTACAAAGGAAAAATACGATTTACATTATATTTACACTGTGTTTATTTTGACTTAATTTTGTGAAAGTCTGAACTAGGTATGATACTACGCGATTCAAATGTTAACCCTTATAATATTTCCTTCATATTACGCATTCATTAAGCATTAACCGATTTCGATGGTGATTTTTTATTTCGAAAGTTGATGTGATGGAGATGCTTCTTAGGTACATTACAAGTAGCTTTGTCGAGGAGCTTTGTATAGGAGGATTTTTCTCAATAGTTAGTCAAAATTAATTTCTATTTTTCATAGGATTTTGTATCGTAACTACATAACATGTTGAACAATACGAGGTAGAATTTAACACTAAAGGATAGTGCCCGCTGTTGACAGAGCAGAAAGAATTTTACCAGCATCCTATTAGTAGTGTTCAGTTATGTATTATTGAGTATTACTCAAAATGTACTAGTCCGAACATGATAAAATTAAGATAGCAATACTTCGAAGTTATAAACTACCTTTTAAAAAAAGAGTCGTCAAAGTCGGTTTGTCACTGGCATAGTAACTGCTTAATAAATATACAAAGAGAACATAGGTGAATTCATAACCTCCTTTTTATGCTCATCCCTACTAAGGTGAAAGTGTGTTTTATATTTGTATAGGTAGTTGTATATATTTTTATTTCCTTATATTTTTTATGATAATGGAAGGCAAACAAGCAGACAGATTTCCTGACGGTAAGAAATTCACGCTGCCAAGAGACACCAAAGATGGTATTGGTACGTTGCCAACCTGAGGCCGGGATGCTAGGCCTCGAGCAACCGTAAGTTTACCGGCTACCTTATCCTCCGAACCAGAACACATCAACAGCAAATGCTGACGTTATGGTGGCAGGAAAAGATAAAGCGGTGGTACTGATCCTGGCGAGTCCCTGGGAAACTCTACCACCTAGTCAGATGTCATGGTGCTAGTGACGAAAAGCCTATGCTCGCCTTTAAACAAGCTACCTGGCAAGAAGGCAGATCTTTTCTGGTCTTTTCTGCTTATAAGCCCGGACTAACACGGAGACAAATATTTGTAAATTAGACTTTGACGAAAAACGTTACTTTTCACATTTATACTCGTATTTCAACCGGTTCCTGCTGAATAGCTAATCTATTTTAAAATATAATTGTTGGGACATAGCCACGATCAACATTGAGCCTTTTAAAAATAATAATCTCATGTCACAATTTATGTTCCAGGCAAACTACTAAAACGATTTCAATAAAACTTAAATTTTAACTTGCTCCATTATAGACGTCATGATAGTATTATCGTCCTATAGGTATCTTACGGAACCCTAGCGGGGAAATTAAACTATAATACGCGGCAAAATCACAAGCAATAACATGTACCTACCTGATAAAAACTAATAAAATCAATATATAAGCAACATAAATTATACAAATAAATACCAATATAAATTTATTTATTTTATTTTACAAATCAAATAGGAATCGTCAGTTCAATGTCATACTCTTCAAAGGTGTGGATCTGAGATACAAATTTGCATTGGTAATGACTTTTTTGAAAGAAGCGTACCAGACCGGATCTTGTACAAGATCAGCGACCTCTTTCCAGCTTTGGTGAGCGAAGTTATGGACTGCATCAGCTGTAAGTTTAAATGTATTTATAAAACACAAGCCTACTAGCTTAGTACTAATAGCTACTTACAGTTTGTATGAGAAAAAACGACGGGTTGCACTCGAGGAATGCCGGCAGAAGTGAAAACTTGAATATTGACGTTGTGCATTTTTGATATTTCGGTATGGTTAGGGAAAAATTTTGCACGAATTGCTTTAATTATCACTATGAAAGTAGGTGCTATCATTTATGTGGTAGAATACGATATTCATTTATTGCGCTATCGTACACAAATATGACAACACGAACATTCGCGCAAGCGCCAAGCGCCGTCTTACGAATTTTCAATCAGGTCACGTGTCCTGATGCGAGTTTAGAAGTTTGTGCCCATTTCAAAAAAAATCGCGATGCTGCTAAAGAAGTTTTCACTTCAAAATAAAGTTTTTTTAATGATATTGGAAGGCAAGACGGACTTCCTGATGGTAAGAAATTCCCGCCGCCTAAAGGCACCAAAGGTGGTAATGGTGCGTTGCCAACATGAGGCCAGGATGTTAGGCCTCGAGCAAAAGGAAGTTTATCGGCCACCTTACCCACCGTAACTAACCGGAACACGTAATGACGTTATGGTGGCAGGAATAGGTAAGGCGATGGTACCAATCCGGGTGAGTCGCTGCGAAACTCTACCACCTAGCCAGATGTCACGGTGTTAGTGAAGGTAAGCCTATGCTCGCCATTTACGAGCTGCCAGGCAGGAAGGCAGATGGTCTTTTCTGCAAAGGAGCCCTGTGTTGGCACAGGGAATTAATACGAGGGGTTGACCCACAGTAGTTTATGCGATTGTTTTACACTCACTCGTGCTGGTATTATCCATTGCGAATCCTATACTGTTCGGAAATATGTAAGCAATACAAAAACAGCAATGAATCTACGTCTTATTTTAGATCTCCCGCAAGCGACCTGCGCCTTCTTACTCGCGCATGTGTAGTGCGCCATCTTACGTTCTGACGATCTGATGCGAGTTTAGAAGTTTTTACCCATTTAAAAAACGTGCGTAACGCCGCTAAAGATGTTTTCACTTTAAAAACAACTGAAAAAAGTTCAAATATGACAGCGAGGATTATGCTGTCATGTGAAAAAAAGTTTGAATTTGACTGAAAAATTCCTATTAAAAAATGATCCGCCATTTATTGAATTCATTTGTTACAAAAAAATGTGGCGAATGAAGAACCACTCTACCGATTTTATGCAAAATTTACATAAACCATCCACTAAATAGTCCTAACAAAGCCTAAA
>NJDC01007699.1:118459-131635 GCA_002245475.1 Calephelis virginiensis
GCATAGTACGATCTAGAATGGAAGGTAAGGAGACTGGGTTTACGTAGAAGTTTAACAATCTAGCTCAAGTTAACAATGCACTATTGCTTTTCAAGAAAGCGATCTGCTTGTTCATCTTCCCTTACAATCTTATGAAATCATATTAATAATTTTCAAGATAAAAAAGGAGAAGACGTTACAGGTTGTTTATTTTAATATTTAATACCATAATGATTTATTTGATATTTTCCATCGTCGGCGCTTGGTGAAACTTCCAAATATTCATATTTTTAAACAAAGAAACACTTGTACTGTTTTACGTATCACTTATAATATTACTTTGTAATTAGCCTACCGGTTTCACTTATACAGCATCATTAGGGCTAAAACTTAAACTACTAAACAATTTTAGTAGTTTTGATTTGATCAAAAATATGATACGTAAAACAGTACAAGTGTTTCTTTGTTTAAAAATATGACCATAATGACCCTGTGTTGATCCGGGCTCCTTTGCAGAATAGACCATCTGCCTTCCTTCCAGCCAGCTCGTAAAAGGCGAGCACAGGCTTACCGTCACTAACACCGTGACATCAGACTAGGTGGTAGAATTTCGCAGCGACTCACCCGGATTGGTACCACCGCCTTACCTATTCTACCAGACGTGTTGTGGTTTAGAGGGTAAGGTAGCCGCTAAACTTACTTTTGCTCAAGGCCTAACATCCCGGCCTTAGGTTGGCAACGCAACATTTCCACCTCTGGTGTCTCTAGGTGGCGTGAATTTCTTTCCATTAGGAAATCCGTCTGCTTGTTTGCCTTCCAATATCATAAAAAAAAATGATTGGTTAATGACAAATTATGCAATTTCAAGCGAACTGATTTGCATATCGGTCCTTAATTCCCCCTATATGTTACAGTGTTGAAGTGTTAAAATTATGAACTAGTCTAATTATATTACTATTTATGTAACTATTTTTATAATATGAACAGTAGCAAATACCGAATTTTCTAAAATTAAAATTACAAAGTATTGTGAATTTAAAGTTTCTAAAACTTAACATAATTTTCGTGAAAATCCATACATATACATACTATTTAATAAGAAAATGAGGAATTCTGGCTTATGCTAATAGGCCAAGCAGTAGTTCGTACCACTATTTAATGAGAAAATGGGGAATTCTGGCTTATGCTATTAGGCCAAGCAGTAGTTCACACCTTAGCAACTGAACTTTTACTATAAGTAGGTATAAGGCGCTTTACTCGCAAGCGTCTCCGTAAAATTATTCGTATGAAATTTTGAATAGCGCCTCTAACTGGGAGAAATAAATTTCAGAAGAAAAGCGCTGTTAATTTAAATACTAAAATTATCGAACGTAATCTAACAACTCATAGCAAATTTAATGATCTTGATACCAATCTCAAGTACAGATTCTGTTATAAATCTTAACCGTTTATTCGATGAAATATTTACACATCAAAATGTGGCAGGTAGGCAATGTTGGTTAAGGTTAAGCTTTTTGTAAGAACTTTTTAACATAGTAAGCAAATAAATCATTTTTAATATTTCAACAGTTTATTGGATACAAAATTATAATAATTATCGTTTTTATTACCCATTTCCTTAATAGGAAGAAAAACTGAATTTATTGCTCGAAGTGTAAGTTCTTTAAATACCGATTGGCTTTGCGGAATATTTTCTTAAAACTGGACATAAGGATGGGCTCTTGAAGAAGATCAGCTAATTGTTGCTGTTGTTGTTGTGGAATACTGCTGTAAGTATATTGAGGAAATACAGCACCTGTAACATAGTACAAATAATAATCTTTCTAAGTAAGATAATCTTTCATGGGCCATTGTATACAGTTTCACAATAAAATTCCCAATTATTTGAAAAATAAATAATTAATAAATTTGGGAATTGTGTTAAATGGAAGTTTTATGAAGAAAGTTTTTATGCCATTGCGAAATATTTAGCGGATAAGAACGCTTGGAGTTAATTTCTCCTCCTGCCAATCTCTTGTTAACATACTGTATCATTACTTTAATCATCATCATCATCATCGTCATCATCATCATCATCATCATCATCATCAGCCGGAGTACGTCCACTGCTAGACATAGGCCTCCCTCAAAGAGCGCCCCAAGTCATGGTCACCAGCCGCTTGTATCTAGCGACTCCCCGCGACTTTGACCAGGTCATCGGTCCACCGGGTGGGAGGTCGTCCAACACTACGTCCTCCGGTGCGGGGCCGCAACTCAAGAACCTTTCTGCCAGGTTCGTCGTAGCCTACGTCCGTCCGGGGATTCTTCACACCCCTTGCTCTGCTGTTACCGAGTCCGCTACCGTAGACTCTGCTTAGCGGAGCTGCCGGAAACTGGGGGCCAAAGTTTTTTATGATAGTCATTTTGGGGGGTTTTGCCGTAATCCCCCCGCTTGGCGGGCGGGTTGGGGATCAACAATAGGGTGGAAGTTTCCACAAGGACGCTGCTGCCTGTCCTGCGTCAGCAATTCAACTTCCACCCATCTTGTTTGACCTCCGTTTGTCGGTTGACTGATTGCGCTGGTGGTATATACACCACACAGCGGGTGGTGGGGTCGTCGCTTCCCTACATCTATCATCACTTTAATTATTACACTTATACATATTTTAAACCGAGGAAAAAAGACAAGCCCGCTGAGTTTCTTGCCCGATCTTCTTAGTGTGCGGCCGTGTTCCGATCCGGTGGTAGTTTAAGCATTATACAGACACGTCAAAAGTGCCTCTTGTAAGTTAATGTGATTTTTATTATATTACATATTTATTGTATTATATTTATTATATTTTTTATATATAATTAATAAGTAAGTTAATGTGAATAAAAATATTTTGATTAGATTTGATTCATTTTTTAATCATTACTTAAATAGGTTCAGGGTCAAACTCTCGTTACTTATTGATTGTCTTCTACCTAGAAGATGTAAGTAGTTGTATTACTAAAGAGAATTTGGATTAAATCCGTTAAAAAAATCGAGGATAGTTAATCTACGTTATTAAACTTTTTTATTGACAAAATTACAAGAATTAAATAGAAATCGACGTCTGACAATATTACTATGTCAGTTTGTTTATTGAAAAAGTTATTCCTATTTAATTGTAACGTTTTAAAACTTACCAAAGTTTTCAACGTTTCTTTCAAGTAAGTTGGTTAATTGTGCTTTAAATGGACTTGTAACCTTCGCGTTTGATATAAAACCTTTGAGTTTGAGATATACTTTCTGATCCTTCGCCTCAAACAGCCCAAGTCTGGCGTTTACTTTAACATCAAAAGATCCTGAAATAATAAAAGAATTTCAGCTATAATTCCATGAGCTTAGCCTCAATCATAAATGTAAAGTTTGAGATGTTTAAAAAATGTTTAATTTTTATACAAGCTCCAACGTCTGAAAACAAGTAAAAGAAAACACTATATCTCATCCTGGCCGTTGTTGGGCTTCTAATAGGCGATCTTAATTGATTTAAAACATGGACAAAGCTGCAAGTTTATATAAATAATTATTAAATTTCTCTGGGCAAACGACAACTATTTTTTTTTTCATTCAAACCCTATGTTAGTAAATTATACGCTTGTTATATGTCAACTATGCCAACGAAACTATTACGCAGAAATACTTTAACACTGGTAGCGTATGGTACATAGGGTAAAATTTAGTATTTTTTAGCATTACTTTATTTTCACAATATATTCACGCCCATATCCACGAAGAGGTAGGCAGAGGCACGACCAGGGCACCCACGACTAGCCGAAGACACTAGGTCCCACAATGTGATAGGTGGCAATCCTATCGCCAATCGGGCACATATCTAATCCCGGGCAACATTAATTTTGTTAGAAAATTGAAAATATGCATTTTCTCATAAATTTTTTTTGTTACCCGACCCGGGGATCGAACCCGGGACCTCAAGAAGACAAGTCCGAAACCGGACCACTAGACCACTCGTAAAATAAGAATATAATTCTTTACATTATAATATTAACTTACCAAGTATAAACTCATAATCTCCTTTTCCTTGGAAATGCCAGTCAATTATGTCACCAACAAGTTCGTAATTTCCAACAATTCTGCTACCACTGGGACATCTTAAGTTGAACTGCATTTGAAATTTTTTGGCATCAATGCTGAAAAGAAATTTATGAATTAAATAAAACATTGTGTTAGTGATCGATATACTAACTATGTTTAATATGTAACTTTGTACAATATACGACACAGACAAACAAGCAGACAGATTTCTCGGTGGTCAAAACATATCTTTTATCTATGTATAACTATCAAAATCAATTTTCATTTCGCGTGGTCATCGCCTCTTGAAGTTGAACAGATGGACCAATTTTACTCATTTTTTTAGTTGTGTTAGTTATTGTCAGGAGAAGTTTCTTATGAAAGGGAAAACCGGGAAAGTTGCAAAAAAAATTGGAAAAACAATACATATATTTTTGTCCCAACCTAATAGTAGCTGTTACTGTCAAGCGATACGAAGTTCGCCGGGTCAACTAGTCACAGTATGAAATATTAAAGGGATTAATGTCATGCTTGTGCATGCTGATAATTCTAATCAGCTATGTTTTTGAAAGTACTTATTTTTTTGTAATTGAAAGACAAATAAACATGGATTTTGTAATGGTTATAAATGGTAAGAGCCTAAAGAACACCAAGGATGTTAATGAATATTTGTTAAGCTAAAGCTGGAATGAAAGCTTCTCTATGATTAAATTTTAGTTTGAAACCTCGATAGTGGTAAACGTGAACGTAATGGTAGTAGGAATTGCTGTGTTACCAATCCTGATGAGATGTCACAAAACTTGAATCATAATCCTAAGTAATCATAGTCCTAATGGGTGGGGAACTTTTGACCTTTATTCTTATACTAGCGGCCCGGTACGTGCTTCGCTACGTATAAGACCCACAGACTAGTAAGAGAACTATACGATAAGACCACATTAATGATAAAACACAACAAAAGAAAAAGAAAAAACAACTGAGAAAAGTTTCAATATGATAGCACAATCCCCATCTGAAAAATAAGTTTCAATATAAATGAAAAATACCCATTACATAATGATCCGCCATTTATTGAATTTATATGTTACAAAAAATGCAATAAATGAAGAACCGGTCGACCGATTTTATGCAAACTTCACATAAATCATCTACTAAATAGTATGAATAAAGCCTAAGCATTTGGTTTGGGTATGTGAGCTCGTTCTTGAGTTATAAAATTACAACGAAAAGTGGCATTGATATTTATATATAAAGATGGATCCCGGGACTAATACAAGAAAACTTTAGCGCGTATCATACATAATAACAAACAACAAATAATAAATATCCCTGGACAAGTCACAGAAATTGAATCTAACCCCAAAATAAGCAAATTGTATGCTCGTGTTATGGGTGTTAGTCAACGATACTAATACATAGAAATACTTAAGTAGATACCATATTAAACATTAAATATACCCGAAAATGCTATGTACATGTTCAGATAGTCAGTGGAGTTCAGTGAATACGTTTACTAGACCAATGTAGCGGTCATAAAGAAGATCATAAGGTTTATAAAAGAGGCTGACTCGAGAAACACAAGTTAGATATTGTTAAAAATCAGACATATTCCAATGGGCATACAATTAGGAATGTTGAATACTGTCCAAAGTGTAGGTAGATCCAGGTCTGCTTAGAGAACAGACCATCTGCCTGACAGATCGTAAGAGGCGTATCACCCACAAGTCCACTGGTGGTAGAAGAGTGCTATGCATGTAATAGCTTGGTATTCTTGCTGCCACAACAGCTCTGTCATGTTCCGATCCAAAGGGTAGAGTAGCTGGAAGATTGGCACAATAAACCTTCCATCCCGTTTTTTTAAATAATAAAAGTATCTTCACGCCCATATCCCCGAAGAGTTAGGCAGAGGTGCAACCAAGGCACCCACGACTAGCTGAAGACACTAAGTCCCACAATGTGATAGGTGGCAAGCCTATCGCCAACCGGGCACATTTCCAATCCCAACCAACATTTTTTTTAACTAGCAAATTGGAAAAATCCAATTTTCTTCATGTTGGCCGACCCGGGATTCGAACCCAGGACCTCATGCAGTCAAGTCCAACACCCGGACCGCTAGGCCACAGAGGTTTTAAATAATGAAAATTATATATTTTTCGTAAAATTTGTATTAGGCCTTGATAAGTTAACAGTCTACATTTTGAATCAGGCGTTACTTTGCGCAAATCCATTGTAACAAATTTAAAATTGAGATATTTACAATTAATAACAATTGTAACTATCTCAAAACAGTGAGCATTACCGAACAGGCAAGGCTGTACTTAAAACTAATAAAGGCTTAAGAAACATGTCCAAAGAAATAGAATACTCACTCAACATATGCAAATTCACACTTCCTAAAACCATTTACAGTAGTGTTAAAAAGTTTGTAGTTCATAAGATTCAGATTTCCTTCTATATAGTCAAAAAACATCGGGTCTATTTCTTCATAAGGGGCATAATTGAAGTTTGGTACCTCGTTGAACACCCTCTCCGACACTTGGTACATAACCTTATTCAAACACTGGTTGTCGTTAAGTTTACACAATGGTTTTTCTAAAACAAAAATATTAGCATGTGGAGAAAATTTTGTATAACCTTCAAATCTATTATTTATGTTATAAATAAAAGATTTATATAGATTATTAATGTTATAAATAAAAGTACCTAATTAGGTAATTGAGGATGACACGTAGGCAACAGGTTCTCAAACTTTTATGATACGTAACGAGTTTTATTTTATGGAATTGAAATCAAGTATGATAATTACAAATATATTTTAGCTGACCGTTTCTTTATAATGTAAGATTATTTTAGACATAAACGGTCAATAATTGAAAAAAAAATTAAACAAAATACATTTATGATCCGATACTTTATCATCAGTAGACAAGTCCCAAAATATTTACAAATCAAAAAAGATCTAATTCGTATCAGAACAAAACTTTTATTAAAATGTACCTATGTATTTTTATTTTGCACCACCTTAATTTGTTATTAAATTAACATATTTGCATAACAACAAGAAAAAAGTCATGACCTGATGACTCCAATGTACCATTAAGTTCAGCGGAACACACTTTATGGATTCCTTAAGCAGATTGTCGGCTGTCGCTTACAAAACAGAAACGAAGCCGCTAAAAGTGATTGTTCAATGATACGGGGCGCGTTTCAAAGTAAACAATGTAAAGACTTTAGTTTTTGAAAAAAAAAATTCTGACTGTATCTCAACGCTACAGATAAGTGTCAGGTCTTTGCAAATGAAATTGATTTGTGGTACTGGCCACATTCAAAATTAAAATTTTGCTTAAATAACAAAATAGAAAACTTGAAATATCGTGTTAATTACGAATACGGTTTCCCCCTTGGCATTAGTGTTGCGGAAACTACTCGATGGGTTGACGATGTGCACGTTCGTCGTTTCGCTAAGGAAAACATAGTTTGTCTTTGTTTCAACGTTTTAAACAGAACAAGCCTCGTGGATGGCCGGTGTTCTCGGGCTGAGCACTCTGCTCGGCCCACAGAGTTCGGTGAAGTTGCAAAAACTCGCGAGATTAGCAACAAGTTAGTCATTAAAAAAAAAAAAGGATGGCCGGAGACTCAAGTTGACAATGAGCGAATTGGTAAAAATAAAAAGCTTAAAACATATATTCTACACGATTTAAGTGAAGCAAACCAACAGAAGAACGTCTACTGCGGCTTTACTTTACTTTACAGGTTTTTAAATCGAATCAGTACCTATGTACTCAATAGTCAATATTTGGAAGCGCTCATCGAAACAGCTGGATCCTGCAAACCAGTCAAATCCTGATCCAGGTGAATATTGACCCAAAAACTAAACAACCGTGACTGATCAATCGCTCTTTGCCACTGCTGCTTTACGACAACGCTAGACCACACACTGTACAACAGACGACCACGAACTAAGAAGAGCTACAACTGGAAGTCTAAGACATCCTCCATACTACCCGGACCTTGCTCCAACACATTTTTCGACTTTTGGATAACTTCTTAATAGAGAAAAATTCAACTTTAATGAGTGCAAATATTTTATTGATTCCCGTTTAGTATTTTTTTAATAAAGGGATCAATGATCTACTTATAAGATGGAAAAAACGCATATATTTTAATTTGATTAAATGCCATATTAAAAAATTCTCGACTTTTTGTTCCTCCTCATACAAAACGTTTCATATTTAAGGATCTAATATTTAGCAAAATGATTGAATTGAAAACATTGTTTTCCGCAGTGGGCATAAGTTTTAAAGTGTGAATATAAGTATGAATATTTTTTAAAATAAAATAATCACCAGTATTTCTACAAATGATATTGTTGTGATAACAGAAATCTACACATCTTATCGTCGGTGCTTGGCGGAATTCCATTCTAGAAATAATTTATGAACTACACTTGTACTTTCTACAATATATTTTTAGTATCATATTTTAGCCAATCGGTTTGACTTTCATGCGTAATCAGGGCTATAACAATTGAAGTGATGATATTAGTAAACAAATTTGAATTAACTGGGTTGACAACGTTAGATTTTTCCCCCAATAATGGGGAAATGTTCCCTTAACTAAGCACTACTAATGTTATTTTGTTAAACTAAATGCTTATATTTATAAATGTTTTAAAAATGTAAATCAATTTAAAATTAGTTATTGTAATTGTAAACGTAATCATAAAATCAAATAAATCGAACTCCTTTGGTGAAACATGTCGAATTAGGACATTGTACAACAAAAAACATAATGAAAATTAAATCATTTCTATAACAGAAGTAATAGATTTGTTTTTGTTAAACCTGCAAAAACTGTGAGTTTAAATTAAAAACATGAATTGAAAAAGCAGTTATGTAAAAAAAGCCGTTAAATAAAAAAGCCGTCATAAAGCACACAATTTTCTTAAATCAAAACAAACTGCTTTAAATTTAGACTCTTCTCTAAAATGATCAAATAAGCTTCAACTAACTACATATTTAATTGAAATTTTAAAAATGACATACATAATATCAAGACACTGCTAACGGAAATGATAAAAAAATTTACAAACCTGGTGTTAAAAATTGAGTTCTTCCAACAACCATTAAAGAGGTGAAAATAATTGTTTGAAAAATCATTTTTGGAATCTCTTTCGTACTGTACAATTTATTTGATACTTGGATTTGTTTTGCTCGTATAGTCCGCGTCAGTTTAGTTATTAGACTAAGCTTTTAAATTTACAAACACATAGATTTTAATGTTATATGTAAATTATCTTGATTAGCAAGCATTTTTTTGTGTTGAATTGAAAGATGCTACCGGTTTAGGTGTTGATTTGAAAAAGCGGAGGCGGTAGCGATCTAAAAATTGATGTGACTTTAGCTTAAAAACAATTTATTGGTGTCATAAGACATCTTTGTCGGCTAGTAGCAAGTCGTTTTTGAGTTACACTTAAAAATGCATAAACGTTTCACTTATCTTGACGATCTCATCTTATAAATGAGTCGGATCACGATAAAACTAATATGGGACCACCACATCATGACCTATCTTTCTTAAAAAAAATTATCAAAATCGGTTAGCTATTGGCCGAGTAATCGAGTAACAATCATACAAATAAAAGCAACCAACTGAGAAACTTTACCGTTTTTAGAGTTGATACAAAAGACGATTTCGTAAGAAATGTGGCGTTTTCTAAAAACTCTGGGAATTGGAAAGGAACCTGTCGTTGTTTGTAATTCTTTCGATATAAATTATATAAATTCAAATTTTTCTACACCGCCTTTAATAATGAATAATGCCACAAAAACTAGAACTCTTGCTAATTTATCTTTGATTTCACGTCTCTCCTGTTCTTTCTCTTTTATGTCAGTAACTGAGCTGGTCTTGTGATCTTTCCTTATCATCTCAGTTTCAGTGTTGGAAGGGAAAACCCTTAACATGGAAAAGGCGAAAGTTATACTCCTTCCTAAAAAATCCAATCCATTACATCCTTCAGACTTTTGCCCTATTTCTATACTTCATTTCCTATCTAAAGTTTTGGAGCACATAGTTCATCAGCAATTATCTTGTTTTCTGCGCTACAACAATCTGTTTAATCCTTTTCAGTCCGGTTTTCGACCGGGACACAGTACAGTTTGCAGCGCTTGTTAAGGTTTCTGACGACATTCGTTTTGCAATCATTTCTCATCATACTAGTGCGTTCAACTCAGTGGATTTTGATTTGCTGACTGGGGTCTTAGTGCTCTTAATTTTTCATTGCCAGTTTTAAGTTGGTTTAGCTTCTACCTACGTGGACGCTCACAATTTATATCTATTAATGACACTGAATTTGGATGGTGCGTTATCGTCGCAGGTGTGTACTATCCCCTTTATTTTTTTCTATTTTTATTACTACTATAACATCAGTGATCTCATCAAATTTTCATTTATACGCTAATGACTTACAGGTTTACCGTCACTTTGATGTTATGGATATAATGGGAGCCTTGCATACTCTAAACGGTGATTTAGCTGCAATTTGCTCTTGGGCTGATTCGTTTGGCCTTCTAGTTAATCCATTTAAATCCAAAGCGATTATCATAGGAAGTGGACACATGCTTAGATCCATTGGTTATTCCAGCTTGCCACAAATAGTTTATAACGGTACTTAGATCCCTCTTTTCCCTGATGTTACCAACATGGGTGTTATTTTTAGTTCAGACCTTTCTTGGGAGGACCACCTTAATTTCGTTAGCAAGAAAATTTGTTTCATTTTTCACTCACTGCAATCTTTTAAAAAATTTCTCCCTATTAAAACAAAAATCACCCTCGTTCAATCAAACTCTCATTTTGCATATTCTTGATTATGCTGATTCATGTTTTCTCGATTCTACAGAAACTTTTTTAAATAAACTTGAGAAGCTCCAAAATTTTTGTATTCGTTTTACCTTTGGTCTTCGCGAATATGACCATATCTCCATCTTTAGAGCAAAACTCAAATGGCTTATTATCTGCTGCTAACTCTCATATACTTTGCCTCCTTTATAATATTTTGTATAATCCATCTGCCCCCTCTTATCTTTGAGAGCGCTTTAATTTTTTAAACTCCAGTGAATCACCATGTTCTTCTAGTCGTAACTCAATATTTCGTTTTCCTGTATCCCACTCCAATTGTTATTCAAATTCCTTTACTTTTCGTTCCGTCAAATTATGGAATTCACTCCCTCTAGAGGTCCGTGATAGCACTGCCCTGCCCATTTTAAAAAGAAACGGTTGAAAGAATATTACTTAACACTTGCATAACAATTTGTGACTTTCAGGTTTCTTATTCACATAGATTTATTAATATTAGTTATATTGTTTTATAGTATGTCATTGTTATGACTTTTTTTATATTCTCACTATGTTTAGGTTATTTATTTATTGTGAATGATGCCTTCCATTGTTTCATCAAAGATTCTAATTTTTAGGGTTGGCTGGAAGAAATCTGTAGACCTAGAGATAAGCCTACCTTTTGTGCATTTCTGTTTATCAGTATCCATGTTTTATGTCATTGCGTACAATAAAGAATTAAATAACTAAATAAAGACGTCTGCTCAGTCTCACGCTCGGACAATTTATAAACTAGTCGAACAACAAATTCGATGTCATTCATTGAAATGTAACAGGTAAATGAATGTCCAATTGCAGAAGTGTTTTATGTGTATTGCGTGCATACCATAAAATATACTCTTAAATGTGTAGGAGTGCATCATAATATTTTCAGCCAATTCGACCTATTATCTGTCTACTGCAAATACCGTTCTATTTTTAAACGATTCCAAAAAAAAGAGGACTTTCACAACTCGACTGCATGTTTTTGTATGTTTTGTAATGAGATTATTCCAACAATAGCAAACCGATTTTAGTGGTTCTTTTTATGTTTTTCAGAACTATTTTGCTACTTTTCTAATAAAGGACCGCGACCAATGACATAGTTGGAGTCGGTTTTTCAGTTTTAGTACGCTTAACTGTTATGTGATACAGGTGTAATAGTGGTTCCAATGGAAGTCAGATAATTTCAATTATATCGCTGTAATACCTAAATAGCAGACAAAAAATATATATCCGCTCCTAAAAATATCGCTGTTACTATCGCTGTTTCGTCGTACCAATTTTGGGGCTTAAATAATTTACCTTTAAAAATTTAATAAGGTTAAAAAGACGTTTGAACTTCTTTATAGTTCATTTAAATACCACTCAATTCTTTTTTACTTTCATTATTTTAAATGGCAACAAGACGATTTCTAGAAAAATGTTAAAAATGATAATGGGCTAAATGGAAAAAATTATGATATATTTGACCGCCTCGTTGGTCGAGCGGCTAGCTTACACGCCTGACTACACTGATCAATCGCGAAGATCGGGTTCGATTCCCAACGGGGCAGGCATTCGTGTGATGAATATTTAGATGTCTGCATATCCGGGTTTGGGTGTCTATTAAATTTATTCTGGTATCTATTTAAGAATTTCGTTTTGGTCTTCATACAAAAAGTTTATCGTCCTCAAATGCAGAACCAAATTCTTTGTTTGGACTTTTAGCCGCCCTAGAAAGGTTGTCCGTTAGTTACCGGTGAACCTGTATAAGATAATATTTGTTGTGTATATGATAAAAATCCCTCATATAATATCATAACTGTGTAGTCCTAACAATTTAAGAATAAAGTGCTGTAAGTAATTTATATCTCTAAAAAGGGCCTTGGTTGAGCACTATTTTCGAACTATTGAGCAAAATTTCTTGCTTACCAACTCAATAGTCATTGAAAAAAGTTTTTTAAATGTGGCCTTGTTGAGTTTTCTGCATTTGGATTGTTTCGAAATAGCAGTACAAATGGAACTGGTTCTACAAAGCTAAGGTATAAAACATTTGAAAAAGAGAATTCATGCCCGTTTTCAAGGTTTTTTTGACTGTTTTTATATCTACGAGCCATCGAAACTAGTAAATTACTAGGAACTGGTAGGTTAGATTAGTAGAGAGTAGTAGTAGTATCAAAATTTATACAAAGTAAAGTATCTTCACGCCCATATCCCCGAAGAGGTAGGCAGAGGCACAACCAGGGCACCCACGACTATCCGAAGATACTAAGTCCCATAATGTGATAGGTGGCAAGCCTATC
>NJDC01007703.1:0-12386 GCA_002245475.1 Calephelis virginiensis
AAACTATGAAATTTATCATAGTTTGAATTATACCTATATCGTTTGTTACGCTGCGAAGATATTGGCAGACAGTTCGGATCATGTTGAGCTGGTTCTCGATAAGTGTTATTCGGTTGTGATGTGGCCCAATTGCTAAAATTAAAATAAATTGCTCTCTGGGCCTCAGGTAGGCCTGTTGGAGTGTCCTTGACCAGCTATGACTTTGATATGCCCTGAATACCCTTGATTAATTAATTAGTTTTGATAATAATTCCTCGTCCTTGGCAGCACATATATCATCTTTTAAACTACAATAATTTCTAGCTGAAATAATTATACATAAGGTTTTGTTTCGCAAACCGTTAGCAAAACATTTAATTGCTAACTTTCCATTAATCGGCTTCAAAATGTTTAAATTGTTTTGGTTGCCATTAGCTTGAGAAACAGTTAAATCAACAAAAAATTGTTCAACTTTTTGACCATACTTTTCTAATGATGAAAAATTTTGTTTTACTCGTAAAAGTGTTGTTTGTAAGGCAAAACTTGATTTTTTAGATAGTAAAGTTATTTCATATCTGTTAAGAGAATTATCATATATTTATATGATAATCTCATAATCTTATTTTTGCATTAACCGATAACCTTGTTTTTAATACGAATTTAATTAAAAAATCTTGTCCACCCTTATCTAGTATGCTGCTATAAAAATATATACAATCAATTAATTGTTGAGTCACCTTTTCTTTACCAGTCATAGCGGGTAAGAAAGATACTGCAGTGTTTAAACAAAACTTCTCCATTTATAATTATGCTTAAATTATAGCCTAATTATAATTAGATTTACAAACTCTATATTTATTTTCAGTGTAGGTCATATTAAACATTCTAAAACCACATCGATTTTTTTTCATCTATCCAAAATTTCGTAGGAAGCGTGTATTTTTGTGATTAAGAATTTGTCTTTAAACCCTTAAACATATTATTATTACCAAAAAAAATACGTCCTGAACACTTATTCCCTTTTCACATTTTTGTAAGTACCGCTTGTCCTAGGGTGTTGGCCGCCTCGCGTCGTTGTATCCCAGATCCGCTTCAAGGTAATACCGCCCGGTGTCATTTTTAGCTTTAACAAAGAGTCACAGCGTGGCTCTCTTACTGCGTCTCCATTTAACTCCCAATAACAGATAAGCGAGTGGTCTTCCATGGTCGTTAATTTTATCTTTTTAATACTTCTTAATGTTTCATATTCTTTTCAGCCAATAAATGATAATGACGCTACTGGGATGCCAACAAATACTGATGATCTGTTGTATCTTCACACACTCATTATAGTTATTTAATTCGATACTTTTTTTCACAAATCATGTTAACTGATATATTTTTTTTAAAAGTAAAGTAAAATATCTTCAGGCCCATATCCCCGAAGAGGTAGGCAGAGGTACAACCAAGGCACCCACGACTAGCCGAAGACACTAAGTCCCACAATGTGATAGGTGGCAAGCCTATCGCCAACCGGGCACATTTCCAATCCCGACCAACATTTTTTTAATTAGAAAATTGGAAAAATCCCATTTTCTTTTTGTTGGCCGACCCGGGATTCGAACCCGGGACCTCATGCAGTCAAGTCCAACACCCGGACCGCTAGACCACACAGGTCTTCTTATTATAGGTAGGTATACTTGTATTAAAAAAAATATTATTAAGAGTCTGTTTCAATATTTTTTTCGCGACGGCTCTAGTCACTCATAGGCAAGCCCCTAGGCAGGGTCGCCATGTGAGGACGAGGGTTATGCGACACTAGGTTACGTGCTGATAAAATAAAAGACGTGCTGCGAGTTTGGTGTAAAACCATATACTGCTCGAACAAAGTACATGACTCGTATATTAGTACATAGTTACATACATATTACCTATTACATAGGTAGGGATTACATCATCTACACCACAGTATGACCGGACGTAGATAAGAACCTGACGCGGTCTTAACGCGTGCTACTCGAACTACACCATTAGAACCTGGATACACTTCTTCTACAAGTCCTAAAGGCCAATGGAGAGTCGTTGCATTATCGGTCATAAAGATGACAACCGTGGGATACCTTCATGGGATTAGAAGGTGCATTCAATTTTTGACGCGACTGCAGCGAGTGCAGGTAATCGGCTCTCGAACGTTTCCAAAACTATTGAACTAATTTATCTAACAGATCATGTCGGAAAAGCAAATGCAGCTTGTTTTAATTAATGTCTCTAGCGGATAAATATTTAAGCGGAGTCATATTAAAAAAAGTGAGCTGAAGTTAGCGCTAACGCCTCAGGTGTATTTGATAGAGTTCTACAGAGCGGCCGAGTGTTCATAACAGCCTCGATTTGAGTGAGAACTGTACTAAGCTCTTCATAAGAAAGAATTTGTTCGCATATAACACGATAGAGATGCGACTTTAAGTTTTTTATATTAGTTTCCCAGTTTCCACCAAAATGACTAGCAGCGGGAATGTTCAGATGCCACTCGCTGCGGTTTTTAGCTAATATATCCGCTGTTCAGTATGATGAATGTATTTGTTTAAAAATTCAGTATTCAAGTCTTACTCAACGCAACAACACGTTCGTTTTATTTTTACCGTTACAAAAAAGGGAATCTGAACCTTAAATCAAATAAACATATGGTCCTTCGAGCCGGATTTTATGAATAGAACGGACGGCCGACTCGGCGTGCAAATACAATAGGACACCGCATTCCTTAGATAAGGCGAGTTAATCCTTTACGTTGACTGTGACATTTTTAACAAAAAGTTTCCGTGCATAAATTGAGTGTTTTAATTAAGAAAGAACATTACAATAGACTTTTCCACATATTAAAACAAGGTTTCCG
Organism: Calephelis virginiensis; assembly: GCA_002245475.1. Taxonomy (NCBI): domain Eukaryota; kingdom Metazoa; phylum Arthropoda; class Insecta; order Lepidoptera; family Riodinidae; genus Calephelis; species Calephelis virginiensis. Next base: position 2,849 of record NJDC01007703.1, read on the forward strand.
TGCATAAACAAAGTGTTTAAATATTACCGTGAGTTATAATTGATTTTAAACATACAAATACTTTTCGGTGCATAATCCAAGTGTTTAAAATGTTATAGTGCATAACAATTGACTTTACAACTTATAAAAAAAACTGTTCGAGCATAAATTAAGTGTTTAAATATCACAGTGATTTAAATTGACTTTAAAACGTATAATTATTAATTACTGACTACATACTTTTCTACAAAAATGTCAACACCTAATGCACAACAAAATGAATATTTATCTAAGTTGGAAGAGTTAGCCAGTATGCAGCATAAGGCACAAATATACATGAGAAAGTGCCCAAAAGCCAGACTCACTGAAGGTTACGTTCAAGCGAGATTAAAATCTGTTGAAAATTATTGGGAAAGTTTCAAAGAAGTCCCTTACGCCCTAAATGTATGTACGCCGCGGGAACAAAAGGGTCTCCTTCCGTATTTTTTAAAGGAAAAGTGGAGCAGAGACGAGATTTTGTGAAGAAAAATAATGTGTGCTATAACTGCCTTGTACCAAACCACAGCGTTTACACATGTAAACAACGAACGTCATGCCGAGTTTGCAGAAGGAAACATCATTCTCTCTTACATGAGGTTAGACAATTTAATCAAGAGAAAGATGGACAACCACAACCGGAACAAAAAATCATAACCGCACACTTCTCAAGACAAAAACCTGATCATAATCGTATTGTTAGCTACAACACAAGTAAGGATTAATGCAAGGAATGGAGAGACTCACTTACTTCGTGCATTAATTGATCAGGGATCAGAGACTCCTTTGTGTCAGCAGGAGTAGTTGAGCTACTAGGTTTAAAGAAAACCCACATCAACGGAATAGTCTCTGGAGTAGGAGAAATATTAAGCATTCCAATAAAATATTGGGTGGACCTGTCAGTTACATCAAGAACACAAGACAACAACTATAAAGGCTTATGTCTCGAAAAATATATCTAGTACATTACCGTCAAGACACATCATGATGAACTGGCCTCAGCTCCAAACTTTACAATTGGCTGACCCTACCTACTACAAACCGGGTAATATTGATGTATTGCTCGGTGCCGACGTTTTCTGTAAAATTATAGAAGATGGATTAGTTAAAGCTACAGATGGTTTAGTGACTCAGAAAACAAGTTTAGGGTGGATTATTTCGGGTCAGAGGGATGAGATAAAGATTCACAATCAACACAGAATAATTACATTACATGTCATACGAATAGTTGCAGAAGATAATGACATATTACGAAGGTTCAGGCAGATAGAAACAGAGTTGTACAAAGGAAAGAAATCACTTACGAAAGAAGAAGTAAGGTGTGAGGAGATATACAAAAATACAACTAAACGAAATGAAAGCGAAAGATACACGGTGCATTTACCATTGAAGCAAAGCATTGAAGAAACAATAAAAATGTGTGGAGATACGAAACAACAAGCTATTGTAAGATTTAAACATTTAGAGAAAAAAATTGAAAGAGATCATAAATTAAAATTAGAGTACGCGAAGGTTATAAACGAATATAAAGAAATGGGTCATATGAAAATATCTGAAATACAAGAAACTAAAAATGCAATTTATTTACCCCATCACGCTGTCATACGCGAAGATAAAGACACGACTAAGGTTAGAGTTGTGTATGATGGCAGCGCAAAGGGTACTCATGGATGCTCTTTAAATGAAACCAGTGTTGCAGCCTGATCTTCGAAGTTTAATACTAAGTTGGAGAAAACATAAGATATGTGTTATAGGTGATATAGTGAAGATGTATAGAATGATTAACATGACAAAAGAACATACAGAATTACAACGAATAGTTTGGCGAGATTCACCTGAAGAAGAAATTAAAAGTTATAATCTAAAAACTGTTACATTTGGTACGGCAGCCGCTCCTTATTTAGCTGTAAGAACATTAAATCGGTTGGCCGATGATGAAACTTGTGAGTTCGCAGAGACTGCACCTGTAATCGAAAATTCATTTTATATGGATGATTTAATGACTGGGAATGATAACGTTAATAATGCAAAAAAAATGTGTAAAGAAATAAAAAATATATTGAAAAGAGGAGGTTTTAGGATGCAAAAATGGTCCAGTAATCCAGATGAGGTTTTAGAATATTTAAAGGGAGAAGATAGTACTGAGGAAGAAAAGGAAATTAAATTAGATAATATTATATGGATATTGGGATTTACTACCACGATTAATTTTTCCAATAACGAAGAGATGTGTATTGGACGTAGCACGCCTTTTCGACCCTTTTGGATGGCTATCCCCTGTAATACTGACAACAAAAATTACGATTCAAAAATTGTGGCTATTTAACTTGGGATGGGATGATGAATTGCCATTACACTTAAAAGATGAATGGCTACAACTTCGCCAAGAGTTAATACATCTGCGAAACATAAAAATACCTCGATGGTTTAAAACGACAGCAAAAGGGGACAATGATATAGAAATCCACGGTTTTGCAGATGCATCAACTCAAGGCTATGCAGCTGTGACTTACCTGAGAACAGTTGAAAATGATGTTGTACATGTAGCCCTGATTGCATCTCGAACGAAGGTTGCACCATTAAAACAGCTCTCTGTTCCAAAGTTGGAACTTTGTGCTGCGATGTTATTTGCAGAGTTGATTAATGACACAACGGATATATTTGAGATTTCTAAAAACAAAATCTTTGCTTGGACTGATTCGATGGTGGTTTTGTCTTGGCTTTAGTCGCAACCCAGTCGTTGGCGCACATTTGTTGCCAACAGAGTAGCGGACATTACTCGAATTTTGGACAATGATCGATGGAGACATGTTGATTCTAACAGTAATCCCGCTGATGTTGCCACAAGGAAGCTGTAACCCAGTTATCTAATTAATCAAGAAACTTGGTGGAATGGACCCAAATGGCTAAATCATAGGAATCTGAATTTTGGCACAAGCGATATACCGGAAACAGATTTACAAATGAAGAGTTCGTTTCATACTTATTTAAAAAACCAATGTCCAGTTTGGGAAAGATTTTCAACATTGTCAAGATTGAAAAGAGTATTAGCTTACTGTCGGAGATTTATAAGGAAAGAAAGAAATGAGAAATATATAACAAGAAATATATAAAAATGAAATGGAGAAGGTTTTAGAAGACTGCATAATATATTACCAAAATTTAGTTTATGGGAAAGAAATAGAAGATTTAAGGAAGGACGGAATGGGTAAGAAAAGAAATTCTTTGATTACTCTTTCGCTGTATTTAGATAGTCAAGGATTATTAAAAGTAAGGGAAATACTACAAAATGCGTCAATACCAGAAGCAACAAAACACCCAATAATTATACCGAGTAATCAACATATAACAAAACTAATAATAAGCGAAGCTCATACTAGAACCACGCACGGTGGTATTCAATTGATGATGTCGTATGTGCGAACTAAATACTGGGTCATAGGATTAAAATCAGCAGTTAAAAAATGTATTCATCAATGTAAAACATGTGTGATTGATAAAGCTAGAATAAAGACTCAATTCATGGGTCAACTGCCTACAGTACGCGTCACCCAGAATCGCGCATTCATGAACAGCGGAGTCGATTTTGCAGGTCCTGTGATGATCAGAACTTCCAAGGCAAGGGCATCATGCAGCCAAAGGATATATATGTTTATTCGTATGTATGGCTACACGTGCCATCCATTTAGAAGCAGTAACAGATCTGACATCACAAGCGCTTATTGCAGCATTTCGGCAGTTTGTGGCTCGGAGAGGTGGATGCTTAAAGTTGTAGTGTGACAATGCAACCAATTTCACTGGTGCTGCCAGAGAATTACAGAACATGTTTAAAAAGGGCAAAGATAATGTGGTACGAGAAGCGGCAGAACTTTTAGCCAATGATGGAACTACGTGGCACTTTATACCTCCAAGAATGCCTAATTGCGGTGGACTGTGGGAAGCTGGAGTTCAATCAGTAAAAAGACACCTGATTCGAGAGAACAAGGATACCAAATTGACCTATGAAGAGCTGGCTACCTTGCTCACCCAGATCGAAGCTTGCCTCAACTCTCGACCCCTGTGTCAAACGCTGCTGATACACCCCTAACTCCAGGACATTTCTTGGTGAGAGAGCCCCTTATCGGTGTCCCTTACGTAAATTATAAAACTAGAAATGTCAATCTTTTAACAAGGTGGCAATTAGTTCAAAAGATGACACAAGATTTTTGGCGTCGTTCGCAAACTGAATATCTCCATACGTTGCAACAAAGATATTAATGGCAAATCAAGGGCCCAACACCCTTTGTTGATGACATTGTTATCATTAAGGAAGAAGACTTGCCTCCAACAAAATGGCTGCTGGGCAGAATAAAATATCTTCGCATGGGTCCAGACAATTTAGCCCGAGTAGCAGTTCTGAAGTGCAACGGAAACCATGAACTCAAGAGACCTTTGTCTAAGTTAATACCGCTCCCAAAAGACAAGAAAAATGAGTAATCATGGTGGGCATCAATCATTAAAAAAAATGTGTCAAAAGGTTCAAATCTAATGTTTAGTAATAAGTTAATGATCACATTTGTAAGTAGGTATGTTTGTATAAATAAAATGCTGAGACTAGCGTTTAATATTTTGTAATGTAGTGCAATGCAACTAGGTATGTATGATTGAAATTTGTGATAAATATACATTTAATTAATTTGGGTTCAAGGGGGTGATATGCGCAATATAGTGTACCAGGAGAGGTGCTCCCTAGCCTCTGTCACCCCAACTCCACTCTCACCTTCCCGTGGTGAACCCTGTTACGCAACCTTACGGAAGATTGGGTGCAAACTCCAGTGGGAAGTAGGGTCAGCAAACGGACGAGAGTATAGGGGGGCTAACAAGGCTAACTTTTTAGCTTGGTGAACTTCAGAGAGGGAAGAATCACCTAGGGCTGGTAGCGGAAGAATCTTACCTTAGATCAACGGTAGCGCCCAAAGCTCTCCAAAGTAGAGTTATTTCTCACTCATCAAGACGTTCTGGGCATGCGGATGCGTTAAAAGCCTAAACCCTTCAACAAAATATGAAAGTACAAAGTAAAAGATGGCCCCGAGTTCCCAGCGGACAGGCAGTACCCAGCATCAGCAGCAGCGCGGGTTCAAGCCAGTCCAGGGGTGCGAAGAATCCCTGGGAGTTAAACAGCTGCTACAACAACAATAATAACAGCAAAACAAAGAATAAACCTAACACCCACGAGACCACGTTACACATCGCTTCTTATAAAACCCGTACTCTATCAAGCGAAGAGAGAATGGAAGAACTGCTAAACGAGTTGTCCAAGATCAAATGCGACGTGATTGGCTTGTGTGAGGTGAGACAACCTGGAGAATCATGTATAAAGTTAAGGACTGGTCATACCTTCTTTTACAGAGACCGTGATTATGGAAAGAAGGAACACGGAATAGGAGTTTTAATACACAAACGCTTAGAACACCAAGTAAAGGCATAACATCGATGTCCGAAAGAGTTCTGTATGCCACCCTCAGCATATCTAGAAACATGTCGCTAAAGATCTACTTCTGAAAAGGATGACACCGTCATAGAGGCATTCTATGAAGATACCGGTAAGGATATAGTTGCTGAGAAAACGACCCACACGATGGAGATTTCAATGCCAAGATAGGTGTAAAACAAGATCCATCAGAACTTTTAATGGGACAACATGGGTATGGAATCAGAAACTCCCGTGGAGAAATTCTCGCGGAGTTCCTTCAGGCAAACAAACTTTTCCATATGAGTTCTTTTTTGAACTTTGAAAAAAAGGCCAGAGAGGAAATGTACCTGGCTGTCACCGGGAGGTCGAACAAAGAATGAGATTGACTATATTTTATGTACCCACAAATATATTGTCCAGGATGTTACGGTGCTGAATAGTTTTTACACTGAAAGCGACCATCGACTCATAAGAGCTAAAATTACTCTTAACTCTAAAATAGAGAGATACGCAAAAGAGGTGAAAAGTAAGAGCAACAAAATTGACCCGCTGAAACTTATACTGAACGCGAAGGAGTATAGATCCTTACTTAAAGAAGAGTTGCTAAAAATCAATTCAGAAAGTCTGGACATAGATAGTCTGAACAGCAGCCTCAATAACATCATCGTAGAAGCATCATTAAAGGTGGCCAAAAATTGCAGAATAAAGAGTGCCAAATTTACACAGAACACCCAAGATTTACTAGAAAAGAGGCGAAAAATGTCTTCACAAGAAAACAAAGACATAGATGAGTTCAAAAAGCTCTGAAAAATAACTAGAGAGCAGACGGAAGAAGATATTCAGGCATGGAAGGAGAATTTAGTGCAGTCCATTGTGAAGAAACATCGGGGAACTAAAGTTTTCTATAAAGCAATCCAACCAGGAAATCAACAAATAACAAAAATAAAAGACTCAGACGGCATTTTACTTACAGATAGGGCAAAGGCATTAGAAGCTATTGAGAATTACTATCAGTCTCTTTACTCCTCCATGGCTGAGAAACCTAGAACAGTAAACCGCTCAAAAATTATAAATGTGGGTTTAGAAGAGATTCCTGATATTGACAGTGCCGAAGTTAAGAATGCCTTGTCGAAAATTTAAAAACGGTAAGAGTGGAGGCGAAGACGGAATACTCGCGGAAATGCTAAAAGAGGGGGGCGATCCTTTAATGCATAAACTGGCGAAACTCTTTAATAAATGCTTGTAACAAGGCAACATCCTCAAGGACTGGGATAACGCTGTGGTAATTCTACTGTACAAAAAAATGTGTAAGGCGGACCTTAACAACTATAGGCCCATCAGTTTGCTGTCACAGACATACAAACTCTTTACTAAAGTCCTAAGCATTCGACTTACCAGAAAACTGGACTTTTACCAGCCTAAAGAGCAAGCTGGATTCAGGCAAGGATACAGTACATTAGACCACATTCTCACAATGAATTTGCAGGTAGAAAAATCTACCGAATACCAAATCCCTCTGTGGCTAGCTTTCGTAGACTATAAGAAGGCTTTAGACAGTGTTGAAACATGGGCAGTCTTGGAGGCGCTTTAAAATGCGAGAATCGACCACCGCTACACTAACATCATAAGCAGCATTTATGAAAACGCAACGCTGAAGGTAGCCATTCCTCACCACGGTAAGCATTAGGAGAGGGGTCAGACAGGGCGATACCATCTCACCTAAAGTTTTTACCTTGGTGCTCGAAGACATCTTTAAAAAACTAGACTGGGAAGACAAAGGCCTGGTGATAGCGGGTTCGAGGCTAACAAACCTGCGATTTGCGGATGACATAGTGCTTTTCGCTAGTGATCCGGAAGAGCTCATACTACGGTCAAAGATCTACACGACACTTCCTTGAAAGTGGGACTTGAGATGAACCTCAGCAAAACTAAAGTCATGACCACAGACACCACAAGCAGAGAAAGTATCAGAGTGGGTGAGGAGACGCTAGAACTAGTTAGTAAATATGTCTACCTTGGTCAAGAGATCAAAATGGGGAAGGAGAACCAGGGTACAGAAGTGAGTAGGAGAATACGCCTCGGCTGGGCTGCCTTTATAAAAATGGACTTTGCTTTCAAAATGAACCTTACCACTGAGCAAAAAGCACGAAAATTCAACCAGTGCGTCCTTCCAGTTCTTACATACGGAACAGAAACTTGGGTAACTACCAAGGAAATCCTTCAAAAATTAATAGTTACCCAAAGGCCAATTGAACGTAAGCTGGTAGGAATAACTCTTAACGACAGGAAGACTAATAAGTGGTTAAGGAAGCAAAGCAAAGTCGCCGACATATTAAAAAGAGTGGCCAAGCTGAAGTGGCAATGGGCAGGCCATATAGCCCGGAAGCCAGACGCGTGGTGCAGAACCCTATTGGAGTGGAGACCGTGGGGATACAAAAGACCCGTAGGAAGACCCCAGATGCGATGGATAGACGACATCAAAAGAATAGTGGGCAAAAATTGGCTTCAGACAGCCTTAGATAGGAAAAAATGGAGAAAGTTGAAGGAGGCATACACCAAGGCGGTTGATGAAGGCTTGAGATGATGATGATGATACATTTTATTGTTTTGATGTATACAGTCCTGTACAATTTGTTATTTCTAAGCTATCGAAGGTGTGTAATAAAGTAATATTTAAAAACTATTGTTTTGGTGGCCGGTATGTCCAGTACGATGAATGTATTTGTTTAAAAATTCAGTATTAAAGTCTTACTCAACGCAAGAACACGTTCGTTTTATTTTTACCGTTACAAAAAAGGGAATCTGAACCTTAAATCAAATAAACATCTGCAAATTCAAAACTAAAATTTTTAAAGCGTAAAAATGTCTGCAATTCAGTTAGGTAGCGTCGCGCACCTAGTAATTAGAGCCATTATCTAAATAAACATGACTGATTGGTCCACGGCGTGACCAAAATCTTTTTAAAGCTGCCATAAAGCTTGATGTACTTAAATCACTAGCTAATTCTATGTGTACGACTCGCATAGTCATACAAACGAAGAGGCAGACATAAGCCTTCGTAGAGCGGATACCTCTACCACGCGACATAGACACTTTAAAAGGTCCGCAATAGTCTACCTAAATAAATAAATGGCTTGACTGTTTCTACAACACGACAGGTGCGATGACCAGCCATCTCTGGAACGAAAGAAGGCAGTCGAAGCTTAAAACATGGTAGGCACTTGAACACACTAGAGCGAATCGAATTGCGTCTTAAAATCGACATTAACAATTCAGGGCCAGCGTGACACTAATAAAGCAAGGACATGGTCCTTGCGTGGTAGAATGATAGGATGTCTTTGATCGAATCCTACATTCGACTGACTTAAATGCCTGCCTACGCGCATCAGTCCGTTGTCTAAAAATGGTTTCGATTGTTGAAAACGACGACTACAAGGTTTACCTATTTCTAAATTTCTAAACTCTATGGCAAAGTGTAAGCGCAGAAGCTCGCGAAGGACTAATAATTCTACCTTATTAAGGTTAGTAGCGGTGATATGGCCGCGTGTTGACAATATTCTAAGAAAACGACAGACGTATACTACACAGCGTAACAGACGTGACCATGAAAATAAGCGACTTCCTAACAATAAGATTGCCGAGCTGTCCGGCGACTCGATAGAGACGAATATATGTTTCTTCTCTTCGGGTGGCTCCGACACCGTGGAGGGATTAAAAGGTTTAATCGGCCACTGATTTGTTGGAGCATGGATCCATGATGTACCTCTAAACCATAGAGGGTGATTTAAAATCTGTGCAGGGGTTAGGCCCCGCGACAGACAGTCCGAACTAATAATTACGAGGGTCAAACTGAAAGTTCTTAGAAAATCAAAAACTAAGCATTCTAGCAAGTTATTAGTTTTATTATAACTTTTCAAAATAGCGTCCATTTATATCAATACATCGCTGCATTCGATGGAATCATTGAGAATAGCACCTTGCCCACTCGGCCTTAGGGGTCTCTTCGACGGCGTTTTGAAACGCAGCCACTGCTTCTTCGGCGTCCATAAAATGTTTTCCTCGAAGTTTTTC
>NJDC01007703.1:12391-25890 GCA_002245475.1 Calephelis virginiensis
ATATTTGAAGTAAGTATAGAATTGGCCTGGCACCGACTTCAAACTTATTAGTAAACGGCACATATAAATAATAGGCAGTACATACCAGGGATGTTGCGAATATTAGCATCAGCATCAGCTGATCATCAGCATTGTTTTCAACATTAGCATCCGCATCCGCATTAATCGATGCTGATTTTATTGCTGATGTTCAGGTCGTGACATGTCCGTTGAGTGCGCGGCTTTCTTTCCTCGTCGGGAATTTTTGACCAATCGAAGATCATAAATCGTTACTTGTCATCGCAACTGGTAAACAAACACTTTGGCTAATTATTTTTTTAAAGTAGTTGATCTGGGAGCACAGTAATGCCCCAAGTCAAGGCGAGCCAAGAGTAACCTTCTAACTTTTTCTCAAAGTCTTTTGTTGTTTTTTTTGAATCCTCATAGAGTTCGTTTCCGATGTACCAGATGGTTCATTTTCTCAGAATATAGTATAGATTAATTAAACATCAATCGAATAGTTCTAATACTTCAAATTTTATTGATATCTAAAATACACCGATTTCGTCACTGACACACTTACTGATTGATACTCTGACACATTGATGATCATCAAAATGTTTGGCTATTTCCTAAAGTGCTAAAAATCGTAAACTTATGACTTATACCCCTCCCCATCTCCTAAAATGGGAGGGTGAAAGTTTGTTTGAGACAGCAAAATGTTAGAGTACTTCCTGAAGTGCTAGAAAGACGAAATTTGGTATGTAGGTAAACAAAGTTCAGAATACAAAAAAACACTACCGTGCTTCTTGTAGTTTGGTAATATTGGTTTTTCGTATAAAAAAAGACAAAAGAAAAATTTTATTAGAACGATACGACATAATTTTAACCTCCTGAGGCCTGACGGGTCATATCTGTTACGTCCAAAAAATAAAATATTGTGCGTTTCGCGCTTGCTTAAACTAAAATAACCTTGTGTGAAACGAAACTTTAAGTCATTGTCGACGTAATGACTAAAATAGTTGACATATGTTGTCATTCGGCGTTTGCCAACATGGCGGACAAGTGCAGACCTTCGCGGACGCCGGGTAGTAGACGAAAGTATACCGTTAATATCAAATTTCTGTGTACTAGGTGGTAGAGTTTCACAGCGACTCACTCGGATTGGTACCACCGCATTACCTATGCTGCCGCCATAACGTCATGACGTGTTCTGGTTCGGAGGGTAAGATAGCCGGTAAACTTACTTTTGCTCGAGGCCTAATATCCCGGCCTCTGGTTGGCAACGCAAAATTACCACCTTTGGTGTCTCTAGGCGGCGAGAATTTCCTACCATCAGGAAATCCGTCTGCTTGTTTGCCTTCCAATGTCATAAAAAAAATTGCAATATTATCAAAAATATGCTTACGTTTTTGAATAGTTATTGAATAACCTATCAATTATCACATTACATTCGTATCAAAAGTAAAATATAATAACCTAGCAAGCCGATTTGTTTCGATGTTCCGCCAGTGGAACATACGGACCAAATTAGTATAATTGATGTATTTGGTTCATTCGTTTTGAATAGTGTATATTTTACTTTTTTCAGTTTTAGGAGAAAATTACATTTTTGCAGTTTTAAATGAGTCGGGTGGAGATTTCAGCGCTGCACCGGATAGTGATAAATTATATTACACGGAAAAAGTTCTAAATCGACCAAATAGGGCTATCTCTAGTACTTCTGATGGAGATGATGAGATATCACCTGGTGATAATGTCTGTTCACTATTTCCACCCATAGAAGATCCCTCTATAGTTTTAAGTGGGGCGACAAGACGTCGAGCTCGAAACAATAGAAGAGCGAGCGAGAGGCAGAATAGCAAATGGTAGGGCCGAAAAAAGAATAATTAAGCCGTCTTTTTAGTTAACAAATTCCAGAGATTTTTGTCCAACTGTGACTCAATTGCAAAGTCCAAATTAGAAAAAAAATTAGAAAGAAGTCAAGAGACTTAGAAAACTGGGAATGGTTTCAGTTTTTGAATGACTAATTTTAACTAATGATTAAAGTAACAAATCAATCTTTAGTATTGCTAACTCAAGAAAATATGGCATTGAGGGTCTGCGAGCTAAATTGAAATTAATTTGGTTATGGCAAGTATTGACTGCCCACAACAAAAGGTACAATTTTTAAATTTACTGCCTCGAGAAGAACCTATTTTTGATAAAGAGGGAGGCTTTTTAAGGATTCAACACATAAAAAGAAGTGTTCCTATTGAGACCCTGCCCATGGTCCACAAGAGAGTGAATAGGGCTGACGATATGCGTAAGATAATTGATATGAGACAAGGATGTCGAAATGTTATAACGTTGTATGTAATAACTGGAATATATATATATATTTGTTTAATTAAAACAAGAAATTGTTTTGCTACTTTCCATGGACATTAAATGTAGGGAAACATTATCTTTATATTTCGTCAAATTTATTTAAATGATCTCAGAATTACCTCATTATTCGATTATACAAATGTGATTTATAAAGATTTCAAAGTTAACACTTTAGAATTTCGTTAGCCGAGAGTTGTTTATTTTTTTATTGATTAAAACTAGATATTTCTCAAACAAACTGCATTTTATTGAATTATTTGTGTATCTAAATATCATAACATATGTTTTGTCATATGTTACTTTTTTGTTTTCATTATCACGGTTTCGCCTCAACGGTCTATATAATGTTGCAGTGTATAGTGTTGATTTTTAGTGCGCATAATAATGGATAGTGCACTACAAATCAATAAAGACATTGAAGAAATATCTGTATGCCAAGCTTACTTCTGTTCTCCTGAAAACTGTGTGGAGCACATTCAAACCATTCATAACCCTTTAACTATATTACACTTAAATATAAGAAGCATCGGCTGTAACTTTAATGAACTTCAAATATTACTAAAACGAATTAATATTGTGTTTGATGTCCTTGTGTTGAGTGAATGCTGGTTGAGCAAATACCCCCACCTACCTACGTTACCAGGATACTTCCCATTGCAAACGAAACACACACACTAATCAAAGTGATGGTTTGGTGGCATACGTTAAGAATAACTTAACTTGCACTGTTAATAAACCTACGTTTAACGACGCTAACTGTCTTATTCTGAAATTCAATAATGAACTTGCAATAGTAGCACTTTACCGCTCTCCTTCTCAGCGAAACATTTTAAATTTTTTGGACTCATTAGATGATACACTCAAATCACTTAGTAATTTCAAAACGATAACTGTCATCGGAGATATCAATATTAATACTAGCTGACCCGGCAAACGTTGTTTTGCCATATAAATAATTTGTGTGAAAAATAGATGTTAGCCGATTCTCAGACCTACCCAATATGCTTACCAAATTTCAGAGGAATCGGCCAAGCCGTTTCGGAGGAGTATGCAGACTAACATTGTGACACGAAAATTTTATATATAAGATAATACCTGGGTCTGATGACACTAATGCTGATATTTATTTGAATACGGCTGCTGCAAATGCTTTACTCCCTGCCCATGTATTGCCAACTATAAATAATAGCTGTCTTGATCATGTTTTGCTAAAGACGAACACTACCTCAATTACTTTGATTATCGACTCTTTTATTACAGACCATGCCCCTGTTGTCTTTTGTTGCAGTCGCAATTACAAAACAGTGACAGCTGCTTTGACTAAAATGATAACTGATGAGGCCGCTTGTGTATACGATATTGAGAATACTGATTTTTCATTTATAATGGAAATGACCGGTGCTGAAACTGCAGCAAGTGCTTTTGTTAATTTAATTATGACCATCATTGAGACCCATACACGTTCAGTGAATATTCCTAGTAAAAATAGAAATCTTAAGCCGTGGATGACTCCTGGGTTATTGCGATGCATTCGAAATAGAGATCATCTACACAAATTGTATAAAAAGATCCTAACAATCCGAACACTCAATTAACTTATACTCGATATAGAAATTTTTGTACAAATTTATTAAAAAAGATCAAGCAAGCCTATGAAAGTGCAAAGTTTAAAAATGCAAAGAATAACCCTAAGGCAACCTGGAAATTAATTACAGATTCTGTCTTCCTATACAGGTAAAAAGGTAATCCAGCTTCTAAAAATAGATTCAAATGCTTTTCAATCTGTTAACACTGTCAATACCCACTTTAGCACAGTTTGTCTCTATTTGGCTTCTAAGTTTAAAAAGGTGCCTCCTAGTAAGATATTGCCTATCATTGACTCACAGGCTAATTTTATGGCTTTGATAAACACCGATAAGGCTGAAGTTGAACGCTTAATATAAGAAATAAAAAAATGTGCTTTGAGGTGGGACAAAATCACGACACAATTGCCGAAAGCTCCACGTCACACTCTTGTACCGGTGTTGACATACATATTTAATTTTTGTCTAGCTACCAGAACGTTTCCCTCAGTCTTTAAAATGGCCATTGTACACCCAATTTCCAAGAGTGGAGATAGAGGTAGTGTTAATAATTACAGACCTATCTCTCTACTAAGTACATTGGCGAAAATTCTTGAAAAAATAATAAATGATAGACTAAGGAATTATATAACTACATTTAATATATTATCAGAGGCTGCCCCATTCCAAAACCTAGTAAGTCTTAAAATGGGCGATTCTTGGTTTTTAGGTTAAATATAATAACCTAGTAAGACTCATCAAAACCCAAAAACATTTGTATCGATAACAAGTTTTATTAAAAAGTTACACACTATCCAGAACCTAGTAAGAGCAAAAACAACCTAAGCTCACCCATTTTAAAACATAGTAAGTCGCAAAACCATTTCATAAACTTCGTAAGTTGATAAACTTACTAGGTTTTTGAAATAGTTTAATATACATAATAGGTTTTGAAAAGGTCAAATGAAGAAAGCAAATTATTATTAGTTTTAGTAAGAGATTAAAATTTGCACTTTACTAGGTTTTTTCTTAGAAGGATATTTGGCTCCTTCGTCGATTAATTTCATTCGTTAATTCCGTGTTTTCCCCTCTCCTGCGCGCCGCCGCTCTGGTATGATTCCAAAAATATTAATCGATAGCAATCCTGTTCAAATTAATACCGGCCAAAATGAAATAGTTTCACACAATGACATCAATATACTTGAAAATATTTTTGTAGCAGATTATCCGGAGCCTATATTTATTAGTAAAGAAGAGGCACTAAAAACCCGTTCAAGTAAATCGAAGTCTTCTATCAAACAAAGGTCTAAACATCCTATGATCATTAACAGCTGTATAGGAAAATGTACCCGTAAATGTACAGAGTTTTCACTTGGAGACAGAATTCAAATTTGGAATGATTACTGGAACCTTAATTTTTCTGCAAGAAGAAACTTTATAAACAAATGGGTTCAAATAACCGGCATTAAAAAACGCAAAGTTGATAGTGTTAATAGGGAGGCGGTCAAAAAAGAATCTAGATATTTTTATTTTCAAAGTATTCATAGCTCTGTGTCTATTCCTGTTTGCCGCAATTTTTTTCTCGATACATATACTGCTGATGGAGTGATAACAGATTTAAGTTAAGCTGTTAAAAAAGGTAAATTGTTTAGTAAACTAATAACAGATGGAAGAGAAGGTAAGAGAAAGGAAATACCGAAACATCTTATTGAGCAACATATTTTAAGCTATCAACCAGTAGTGAGCCATTACCGAAGACATAATGCTCCGAATGTAAAATATTTACCACGACACCTTACATTGAAACAAATGTACGACAATGAAAAATCAATGTGGCATAGAAGTTTATCGACAGACAATAAAAAACTAAATATTTCATTTAATATGCCAAAAGGAGACCAATGTGTAGACTGTTCATATTTTGAAGAAGAAATTAAGAAATGTGCTGATAAAGGTGTAGCAATACCTGAAGATATTGAATTAAAACAAAAAGAACACAAAGATAAAGTTAAGTTGGCATTTGAAAGGTATAAGTTAGATGCAAGAGAGAAAAACGAAAACTGCGTTAAATATTATGCAATTGACTTACAAAAAGTTATTTTAATTCCGGAAATGCCTCAATATAAAGATGTTTTTTTTTTGAGCCGATTGATAGCCTTTAACCTCACATTTGCTCCTATTGAAAAGAATTTTTTGAAAAGAAATCCGCTGATCCTGCTGTATGTGTACTATGGCATGAGGCGATAGCTGGTCGGTGCCTATGATGCCGGAATCAAGAAAAGTTTTTTGGCTTAATTTGCCAACTAATGATAGATCTACGGACCACTCATTTATGGGGCAATTAGAATTTTACAAAAATTCCTGTCGCCCTATAGTACGCTCGCATGACGTTTTCATTAACTGATGAAGTCCATTTCATGCGGCGCACTGCACCACTGACGGCGCGCCCGTGGTGGCCTCCCTCGGCGCGGTGCAGGTGCTCGGCTCGGCGCTGGAGGCGGCAGTCCATCGTCACTGCTCAACACGTCGTGTTCTGGAGGGGTAGCATATTCGACTTCTGACGACGTGGAGCCACTCAGTGCGATAGACTGCGGTGATGAGTGTGCGTTTTCTCTCGTCCTTTTTCTCGTAATCATGACATGCTTTGCATCTTTTACTCACTTCATTTTATTCTTGTATTGATATTTTCATGAACTGTCATTTTCGGGTTCGAACTTAAATATGCTCATACTATTGGATTATTTATATATATATATATTTTGTAATTGTGATCACATAATATTATTATCTGATTTATTTTCTTGCGCAATTTGCCATTTTAATCTATAAAATTGTTAATAAATATTGTGAAAAAATTTTGACATATAAAAGCACGTCATGTCACGACCATAGCCAAGGAGGTATTAAAAATAATTATAGTATAAGTCATTTTTTTTATATTTTTGTCAAATACAAAAAAAAAGTACCAGTTTAAAATTGGTGACTCTATTTTTAAGTTCACTATATCTACCATATAGCAAGTTTTCACCCAAAGTGCAATTAATGCAACCTTCTCCATACAAATGAATTTATGTTGACTAGACTATAAGTAACCTGCACACGTGTGACCACAAAACTTTGATCTACTGCTGACGCTCTGTGTTCTCGCGAAGGGGAGCGCCGGGACAGATACGGACTACACACGGACGGACACGCAGGTGTGGCCGATATCAACTTAAGAAATGAAAAAAACTGCGCTTTCTTGGAAAAATGTTTTTATTGTATAGGTAATACTTGGCAACAACAGACTGCTTACTTCTAACATAAAATAATCTCTTGTAATATTAATTAGCCTATTTTATTTTTATAGTGTAACAGATGTTAGAAATGTGTTACCGTGTAGAGGCCAATCGTGGTGTAATATAACAAAATCTGTAGCCCGTTGGCCTGGACCACTCCACTACTATCTACAAAGCTGTCAATTTGACTTGAAGAAGGATATGTTGAAAATTAATAAAAATGAACTTTTTACGATATGACATGTTAGTGAAACGTAATTGCAGACCGTAATGTCAAAATACAGTTGCGGTATGGTGCCCAAAAGCTTCTCTGTTCAGTAGGGACTAAACCGCCATTTTGTAAATTCGTATTCCGCTGTTAATTTGTGAAGTGCGAACACCGAGAATTAAGGAACCCGCACAAACTCTATGGATTTTGGTTCCGGGTGGATTCGTCTAAAATTTTGATATATTGTACTTTTCTTCGTTCTGATTAAGTCTCCATGGCCACAATGTAAAAAAAGGACAGTTTTCAAGCTAACCTCTTAAAAACCACTCCTACCTAGAATTAACATGTTTTTGGGTTTAGCGAGGTTATTATTTATTTATTTTTATTTTTCACATAACAAATGAATTTCAAAACAGAAATAAGTTATAACCCAACTTCCTACATACATTTAATCAACCTGTACATCATGAGCGAGTTAATTAACCTACATAAGCTACTCCTCAACAAAATCGTAACTTCTCAAGTCTTCCAACTTCTATCCTATTTACAAAAGAATTTCCAGCAGCATTTTCTTTTTTCAATGAATTTATTTAATACTAAGATTTTTTATGGAACTTCAATGTAGAGACACATAATTACACATTTTTTTTCGATGATTAACGACTTTCTCTTACTAACAGCATGATATGCCTAAAATAAAATGATTTGAATTACCTTTGACCTAGTATTATGACGCCTTGGTCTCAAACCGATCTTTAATCAACTTATAAAAAAGATAATTAATATTTTTTTAATATTATTCTCATTTTTTGCAAACGTTAACGTCCAAATGACGTCACAGTGCAAGGTGCATAGTTAACTCTTACGGGTTATCCACCCGTATAGTGCGAATATTAATAACTACACATGTTTGCTAATTTTTTTTTGGAGAGTTGGAATTTGTATAGGAATAGATTTTTTGTAGCTTTGTAGGTTTTGTACATTTACATCGGCAGTGCAAATAGCATTCAGTCAGTGATGCCGTCATATCGTATGGAAGAAGGCATCTGCTCCTTGTGCTCGGACAATAATTATAAACTAGTTGAACAACAAATCCGCAGAAATTCGTTCGTTAGTTCAAGTTCGTTACTGATTTCCCAATCACAGAAGTGTTAAGTGTGTGTGATGGATGCGTTATGAACGATATTGAGTATATGCTCGAAATGCGTTAGTAGGGGTTTCAGCTTAGACAGTCTATCTGTAATTTTCTCATTTAACAAAATAATGTAATGTGATATTTTTGTGATTTTTTTCCTCTTTAAAAATGAATGTTAGCGAGAATAGTAAGTAACCCTTTTAAAAAGGACAGTACAGCACTGAAAAACAGGGCCATTTTTTTGGAAAGTTTAGTCGACTTTTTTATTTCACCATCAGGTCAGGACTGACCTGGAATATACGAGACCAATTTCAGACACTTCCTCAGAGTTCTTTTGATAAAATGGAACAATTGCAAATACTGTTGTTACAATGACAGTAAGGCCTCATCTACGGTTGAAATGTCATATTTAGAGGTGATATTTTTTATCCTTATGTAGTAACTTTGTGCTTTCGGGATAAACTCTGAAACTATTGAACCGACTTTAATTAAGCATTCTTTATTTTATTTATTCTTTAGTTTAGCATTAAAAGTGTGGAAAAAATAGTTGAAGGGAAGATGATGCAAGGAATATCCGATGGAATATCGTGGGAGGAAGTCAAGGCGGTTTCAAGTCTTGAAGAGAATGTACGGATCAGATGTTTTCGCTCCGCTACATCGAAGAGAAGCATGTAGCTGTGGACTTGGGGACATTTTGTCGGATTATGGGATAGACGGGTCCCTGCTGCGTGTTGTGCAGTCTAAGTATTTAGATTGTAAAGCATGTGTGTGGATGGACGGCAACATATCGTCATGGTTTAATGTTAACATTGCGTCAAGCAGAGTTCTGTGTGTTGGCAGCGTTCTTGCTTATCTTGTATTTGAACAAATATTGTTGGAGGTTAAGATCTATCAATGTGGGAAGGCATATATGGGTGACCAAGGTACTTTTGGGCTCTAGATATGTTGGGCTCCAGATAGTGGGGCTACAAATACTACTCACAGTTATGAAAATGATTGTAAAGAAAGAGGCCTGCATTTAAATGCGAAAAAAACCAAAATAATGGTAGTTGAAAGAGATGTAGCCAGAATGGATGTTCGAGATGTAGTAAATGATATGTAGTACTGAACCAAGTTAATAACATTTTTTTTCTTCTGGCTGTGCTTTTGGCAGGGATGGAAGGTACACTGCGTAAGTAGAAAACAGAGTGTGCGCTGGGCTACTACTAAGCTACTTCAAAGTGAGGTTTTGAGGCAAGGTGCTAGATTCGTTTTGCATAACTCTGTGCTTAGCCCAACGTTGTTGTATAAAAGTGAGAGTTGGGTATGTCAGAAATAACATGAGAGTAGGATAAAAGCAGTCGACGTGAGATTGCTACGGAAAATCTGTGGTGTAAAACTCGCTGACCGCCTTCATAACACTGAGATCCGAGAGAGTGGGTTTGAAACGAAGTGTTGGTGTTTAAATGAGAAAGGGCATCTTCCGCTGAAAAAGAATGGCAGATGAAAGATTGACAAAGCAGATATTACAAAGCGAGTGTAGGGGGGATGTAGATACCCGGGGTAGTCTAGGTTAATATACCACGTTAGGGACTTGGCGCAAAGATATGTGCCTATTACAGAATTATTCTCATATTTACACGTTATTAATATAAAATATCAATTAATACGTAACATTTATGCATTTTTACAGATAACTGTTTGTCCGCGGGTCGTAACTCATAGAGGACAGACATAAAAAAAAATATTTGATAATGTACAAGCTTTTCATAGTTGCTCTCATTTTGTTATAGACTTGGGCTTTCTGCTCCTGCTAATTTCAAATCTAGAGACAATTTGTAGGTTTTAATTCATCATGCAAACACTAGAAGTTGCGTTCTCATATTTCGAATTCTATATTATGTCACTTCACGCTCAAGACTGTAATTCCTTTATCAACGGGCCATTTCGTAAAGACGAAAATTCTAGTAATGTTTTCGTTTCATATTTTTTATCTTTTGAGATCGACCGTATATCATTAGCGTATTGTAACAGTTTGCGATTGCGTTACATTCTTCGCGTCATCTAAATACAATCATTAGTAAAAAACAACCTCTTATTGTTGTCAAATATTACGATAAACAGACGTCAAACTGGTTGCAGTTTTTAATCTTATTTTTAAAGCTATATTTATTAAAAATATGCCACATTGGGATGCCATATTCGTATTATTTTTGACAAAATATAAAGCTCACGCACAGTATGGCTTTCTACACACGAAAAATACCGAGTTGTACTCGTGCTGCATCATGGAATTGGGGTTTTGTGCATATTTCGTCTTCACGCCAGTTCGCTCCTTCTGAAATGCAAAAAATGTTATAAATGAGTTCTCCCGCATAGAAGACACAAATTTAAATATTTCTGGGCAAATTATACAAATTGAATCTAACCCCAAAGTAAGCAAATAATATGCCCGTGTTATGGAGTTTAGGCAACGATACTATATATTTAAATACATAATATATACCAGAATACATTTAAAAAACACCCAGACCTGGAAATGTAGACATCTAAATGTTCATCACACAAATGATTGCCCCCGTCAGGAATCGAACCCGAGTCTCGCGGTTAGTCAATGTAGTTAGGCGTGCCACCGATGGTAAGAAGTAATACCATCGGGAGAGCCGTGTACCTGATCGCTGACCTCTTACATTTAAAAAAGATAGTAAATTATAGCTTTGTAATAAATGTATATTAACTAGTAACAAAATAGATAAATGTTGGCAACACTACGTTTTATTTGGTCTGTTGGCGCCTGACGGACTCAACCAATGAGAAACGTCGCTGTATGGAGCCGACGACAAGCGTTAGCGCGAGAGTGCCACGCTTGACATTTGGCGGAAGGAGGGCTGGCTGGCATTCTCGGACACAATTTCGAAGTGATCGGACCTCTTTTGAGCAGTTATTTAACGAGCATTATTTGTTTAAATTTAAATGTAACTCAAAGTTGAGTGAATTATAGTTTTAATTCAAATGGTTTTACTAGGAAGATTACATAAATAACAAAATTTAAACTATATAATTAAGTTGGTTAAATATTTGCACACCACAACGTGGTAGAATACGTTGGTTCAAATAAGTATTTTGATAACAAAAATACTGCTATTAGCTGCCATCGCCTCACGATGCTCAAACAATGTGCTTCTCTCCCAAAGTCATTTTGAAGACGAGCGGCACAGTCTTGCGGAGACAGAGAACTTTTAAAATCATAAAAAATCATCGCTTTAAAATCTCTTCAACTTAATTCCATTTTCGTTGCATACGTAGAACTTTGATGTGTGATAAAAAAACAATTGACAAATTGTTTCCCGCCAATTCTTTTTTATTACTAAGAAGGTTGCAACGTTTTAAAAATATAACATTCGAATTTCAAAGAATTCCGATTAGCTAGAAGTGCAAAACTTTTAGTATGCCCAATGTATTAGTGTAGATAGACCATTCAAAAGGCATGTGTGAAAAACTAAAAGCTGCTACCGTCTCGGCACGCGACTAAACCAAACACTAAGAAGATCCGGCAACAGAAACTCGTCGTTTTTTTCCTTGATTTGACAATGTGTATACAAATTAAGTAGTAATACATTGCATTTGTATGAAGAACAATAATAAATCCCAATCAGTCTTGTCTAATTAATATTTAGCAACGGTATAATTAATATGCTATTTATAACCTATTTTGTATTTCCATTTGAACACATTTTTTAAATTTGTTTATTGTTAAAACGTATATACGTTAATAATCGTTTTAAGAATAAATTATTTATAGTATTAATATATACACGTGTTTTGATAAATTCATTGGTTTAATTTCCGAGATTTAATTTAAAGGCGAGTAGATATGAGTAACTTAGAAGTATGCGACGTCGGCCTTAGTGCCTTCTTGCCTTGCCTTGCCTCGATTTAGTGCCTTCCTCTTCGGTATCAGAAGTGGGATCGCATCCCACTACTGAGTTTCCTGGTCCATCGGAAACCGTTACTACCCAGCCGACATTTACAACACCTATTGACTGTGAGGTTGCTGGGAATACAGCAAGCCAGGGTGGCATGCTTACACACCCAGCGTCTATGAATATTCCTACTAATTTTTTTATACAGATGATGCAAACTATTAAGGAAATGTCTGGCCGTCTTTCAGTGCCACCACAGCCAGATAAGGTAAAAATCAATGATATATTCTTACCGTCGTATAATCCTGACACAAATGTAGGGGTTCGTGAATGGTAACAGCATGTGACTCAAGCCGATGAGTTGTACAACTTGAACGATTATGAGGTACGTATAAAAGTAGGCAGCCTACTTAAAGGACGGGCCAAGCTATGGGTAGATAACTGGCTTGTCACTACCTCGACGTGGGCTGAGCTTCGCGACAATCTCATTACGACATTTGAACCGGAATGCAGGTATTCGAGCGATATTATTAAATTTCGTGAACATAGTTACGATTCTAGTAAAGACTTATCCGAATTTATTTCTAAGGCGTGGGTACTCTGGAAAAGAATTACCAAAGACAATATATATAATAGACATACAATGTCCTATGTCATTGTGTAATTCAATAAGTAACTCCTTTCTAAGACAACAGATGTCACTATGGGTATCAAATTTTCTTATAACGACGGTTTTTACAAATTATACGTCTGATCTGAACCTTACATCCGTGTAATAGCAATGTAAATTTATTAGATGGCGCTGTTCCCTTAATGATGATTCCTTAATTTTTATTGTGAACTAGCCGATCCAGCGAACTTTATATTGCTTGACTTTAATAGTTTTTAACAGTTTATATGGATTGAGGAATTGTTTAGTGATGCGATGAGCATGCGAAATGTGAATATTCAGATTCATAATAATATTAATACAATATAAATATGTTTAAATTTTTTTTTTACAAAATATTTTTTAACACAAATAATTAATTTTTAGTATCTAAATTAGATACTTACTAAAAATTA
>NJDC01007710.1:0-31713 GCA_002245475.1 Calephelis virginiensis
TCCCGGCAGGCATTTGTGTGATGAACATTTAGATGTCTGTATTTCCGGGTCTAGGTGTATATTCAATTTATTCTGGTAAATATTTAGGTATTTCTATGTATTAGAAACGTAACTAACACCCACATTTGCGATGCATATAATTTGCTTACTTTGCTTAATTTTTTGGATTTGTGTAACTTGTCCAGGGATATTTATTTACTGTTATTTGAACTTATAGAAAATCATTTTCTACTTTTAGTTTAGCTACATGCAAAAGCGACTTGGTTATTTTTTGAACTATTATTTATTTTAGAAATGACATTAAAGCTCATCCATCCTATTCGCCAAAGATGAGTATAATAATATACCTATACAGGAACTATTCGCATAAATTTCTTTGACATTGACTATAATGATTGATGCAAATTTCAAGTTTACAAGTAACATAGAAATAGAGAAGTAATTATACAATTAAGCTACACTACTACTGGAGGTTACCTATCAAAGACGTCATTTCCAAATATTGCTGACTCTCTCTAATCTACCGGTCTCGCTTTAATGTTAATTGACATCACAAGTTTTGGACAAATTACACAACCTGATCGAACCTTATATGCTTTTATTAAGAATGTAAAAGCAACAATACTAATACAAAGTTAGTACAGTTTGTTCTGTTACATAAATATGACTTTAAATAAAATTGAATTGAAATAAATTAAATAAAGTAGAAGTAGTAGTAGTAGTAGTAGTAGAAGTATCTTCACGCACATATCCCCGAAGAGGTAGGCAGAGACACAACCAGAGCACCCACGATTAGCCGAAGATACAAAGTCCCACAATGTGAAGTCTTGCATTGAAAGCAGAGGACAAATTATCCAACTGGGTTATAATATAGTGGGAATATTACTGGGAATAGTTATTTTAAATTCATTTTATACAATATGGGTATCAAATTAAAGGGCTCGTTGAGAGCAAAGCAAAATTCTCCCCGTGTTGGTCCGGACTCAATTGCAGAATAAACCATCTGCCTTCCTGCCAGGCAGCTCGTAAAAGCCAAGCATAGGCTTACCATCACTAACACCGTGACATCTGACTAGGTGGTAGAATTTCGCAGCGACTCGCCCAGAACGGTACCACCGCCTTATTTATTCCTACTGTCATAACGTATTCGGAGGATAAGGTAGCCGGTACATTTACTTTTGCTCGAGGCCTAACATCCCGGCCTTACCACATTTGGTGTCTCTAGGCGGCGTGAATTTCTTACCATCAGGAAATCCGTCTGCTTGTTTGCCTTCCAATATAATAAAAAAAATCGAAAAAAATATGACACCATTCTAAATCTCTTATGGCTGACCATCCAAAATGGCGACATAGTTATTTTTAATGTATTTCTATAATGTGGGTATAAAATGAAAGCATTCGTTTAGAGCAATTCAAAATATAATGTGACATCATGCTAAATCCAATATGGCGGATCATCTAAGATGGCGGAATAGTTTTTTTAAATGCGCTTCTACAAAATGGGTATTAAATGAAAGGACTCATTGAGATCAGCTCAAAAATAATGGGACGTCATTTTAAATCCAATATGGCGGACCATCCAAGAAGGCGGAATACTTATTTTTCTTCTATAACAGGGGTAGGAAATAAAAGGGCTCGTTCTTATTCTTCTTTTTTTTATAAATATGGCTTTCGATCGTTTTCACGACTACTTTGCCAATGTCAAGTTAGTTAATTCTTATACAATATACAGTCATTAGTCACTACGTACTAACTGTCATGTCACGTCAGGGTCTTGAGTAAAGCGGTGGCTTCGTTACTCAAGCTGATCTAGTGAGATTTGACGGCAGCGAGGAAATAGACGGTACACTAATTTCTTAATGATTATTTCATTTGTGAGTAATTTTCAAATTTTTTGGCCCTATGATGAAATTGACTTGTCCTCCAAATTTACACAAAATAATAATAATAATGATAAATATGTTATTAGGGATTTTATTAGCACAAACAATAGATGGCGCTGAGCGGAATTAAATCATGCTTTTATGTGTTTTATTAACGGACATTTAAGCGACTTACGTGTTGTAGTAGACAGGATTAAACAAGGGTTGTCAGTTATGTAGGTTTTGAAATTGGGTCTTCGTTTCGGTCTTTTGGTCTTGGTGTTTGTTTTGGGTTGTGGTTGGTCGTTTTCCTTGGGTCTGATGAGTAATTAAGTGGTAAAAACAAGGGAGTTTAAATAGCTCCAGATCAACTGATCACTTGGAGTCAGATATCATAAAAAAAAGTAATAAAAATACAAAAAAAATATATATAAAAAATTACATATATAAAAATATATATAAATAAATAAGGAAAATAAAAAAATAACTATTAGGTTAATTTTTTAGGCACTAGGTAATGTATAGTAGTATTTAAGTTCGTTGGTATAATTTTGTAGGCAACTGGTAGTAACTTCTCAAACTGTGAGGAACAATACACTTTCATCAAGAGTGAGCTTGTAGATTATCTGCAGTTACTTCAGAAGGATAAAATGACAGAAGTACAAGCAAATGCAAGTAATTATCCAGTGACTTTAGATGTCAAATTACCAAAAATTAATATACCTGTGTTTGGCGGCAATTATAACGATTGGAATTTATTCAAGGATTTATACACATCTCTAATTCATTCAAATAATACCTTAAGTAAAGTTCAGAAGTTTCATTACTTAAAAACAAGTATAACTGGTGAGGCAGCGCTGTTATTAAAAAATATGCAAATAACGGAAAATAATTATGATATAGCTTGGAATACTTTATCACAGCGTTTCAATAACAAAAGAATTATATTGAACAGCATTCTTAGCAAATTGTTCGGGCAAAAAGTCTTAATGACTGAAACATCACACGGACTCAAAAGTATACTAGATACAACGAATGAATGCTTAAGTAGTTTAAATGCTATAGGTATTATAACAGAGAATTGGGATCCTCTTGTGATTTATTTTATTATCAATAAGTTGGATATTCATACTCGTAAAATATGGGAAGAGGAGTTAAATACGTTACCTGTTGAAGAATTGCCTACCTTAAAAACGTTGCTTAGTTTCTTAGAAAAAAGATTTAGTGTTGGAAATGATTCAAGTAAATCAGGAATCTACATCTTCAAGCCCTCGTAAGATGCTGAGTAATTCTTTTCTCACATCAGCAGAGACGCAAAACAATTGCGAATTTTGTAATGAGAATCATCGCGTGATGAATTGCAGAGTATTTGCTAATTTGAATTGGTCAGATCGTTTAGAGTTTGTGCAAAATAGAAGGCTCTGTTTTAATTGTTTATGGGTAGGTCATTTAGTGAGAAACTGTCGGCATAAGTCATTATGTAGCAAGTGTAAGAAGCGCCATCACACATTGCTACATCGGTCACATGGCTCCAGTGATGATGCATTACAAACGAGCCTGCTGCAGGGGGACAAGCTGAAATATTTTCTCATGTGGCTACTCACTCTCAAGGATCATTATTGACAACAGCTATAGTGTGTATTAAAACTATCTCCGGACCAAAGTTGGTGAGAGCCCTGATCGACCCTTGCTCACAGGAATCCTTTATCAGCAAAGCAGCGGCTTAGCGTCTTCAACTCAAACGATTGTTAGCTAAAGGGCAGGTGACTGGTGTCAACAATTTGTCTGCCCCGGACGAATATGCGGCGGAGATAGCTCTATCTTCAGTCGTTGATCCTGATTTTAAGCTTAATATAACCAACTATGTTATCGAAAAAATAACAGATACTATGCCAGTAACCAAATTAGAACGATATAGCCTGTGGAATCATCTGCGTGGCTTGAATTTAGCGGATCCAGCTTACTACATGCCAAACCAAGTAGATATGCTGCTAGGTGTGAATGTTTATTCTGAAATTGTGCTACCAAACATAGTTAAGTGTGAATCTGAATTTCCTATTGCTCAAAATACCCGCTTAGGTTGGATAATAATTGGTAGCGTATTTACAAAAAACCAAATTTCCGCAGCGATTAGCTTGTCATTATTTATGAATATTGATATGAATAACAGGTTGCAAAAGATCTGGCAATCTGAAGATCCAGAGGAACCCCTGAATGTTTTGACTCTTTTGAAACAAGGAGCTTAAGAAATCTATGAAAAACCTGTGAAAAGACAAGATAACGGAATCATAGCTTTACCGTTTTCAATGGATAATTCAGAGTATTTTGAATTCGAGGGAAGCTCGAATTCCAAGGAAATAGCATTGAAGAGATTGAAATATTTAGAAAGGAAATTACAGAATAACAAGTAATTAAGGGAAGAATACGACAGAGTTTTGAAGGAATATATCTTAACCTTATGATATCCGACTCGAATGGACCAGTTGATCGGGACTTATTTTAACCCCCTTATTTTTACCACTCAATTACTCATCTGACCCAAGAACAAAAGACCAAGACAAAACCAAAACCTACATAACTAACAACCCTTTTTTATTCGTGTCCTCAACAACACGTAAGTCGATTAAATGTCCATTAATAAAACACATAAAGCATGATTTAATTCCGTTCAGCGCCATCTATTGTTTGTGCTATTAAAATCCCTAACAGTAACTAATGCGGAAAGACAAAAATGATACCTAAAGAGGCTGAAAAATAAGAACACCGTAAAGTATTAAGAATTTAAGAAAAAAATAGAATATGAAAAAACTATCAGAGACAGGAGACAGACAGACAGACAGACAGGAGACAGGAGAAGAGAAAAATATACAACAATAGAAATGAGAAAAGTATATCTATAAAAGGGCCTTAAAAAAGAAAAAACTGCAATAATGTAACTAATGAAAATAGTGATTCTGGGGCTGAAAATAAAGAAAAACTAACAACATCAGAAATCCGATACTAAGCTGACTTAATAAACTGAAACAGAAGTTAACATCACTGAAGCAAACCCAAAATGGAAATACTGAGGATTTTGAAGGCGCGCGATGTATGGACTTAGTATTCTCCGAAGCCACACCAAGCATCCAATCAAGAAGATTTAAAAAACAAATTATAATAAATTACTATGTTATGGACAATACCATTTTTATTAAAAGGCTGATTTATCTGAGAAAGTGTTTTTCTTGTGATAACTACTTAAATTCCTTGAAATTAACCTAAGTAGACAAATTATTATCAGAACAATAAAATCGAAAAGTGTGATTTTTTGGCTATTGTACACTAAGCTTTAAAATTACAATTTGGTTACTTTGGTCCGTTAAATAACAGTAGCAACAGTCTTGTAACAACAATTTGATAACGACCCAATAAATTTGAAAATTACTCCTGTGCACTTTCATTGAACAAAATTAATCTAATTCCCACCTAAATTAACCAATTTCACTCAATATAAACACGAAATTCAATAATAATGAAAAAATTACGACCACCTTCATTCGCGATGGCGCCTAAACTCCCAAAGGGCTCAATGAAAACAACTCAAAAAAATAATTTGACGGCATTCTAAATTCAAGATGGCGGACCATACAAGATGACGAAATAGTTATTTTTAATGCACTTTTACAATATAGGTATCAAATGAAAGCATTATTTTTTAGAGCAACTTGAAAAATAATGTGACGTCATTTTAAGTCCAATATGGCAGACCATCCAAGGTGGCGAAAGTTATTTTTAATACACTTACAAAACATGAGCATCAAATGAAAGGACTCATTGAGAGCAACTCTAAAAATAATGTAACGTCATTCTAAATCCAACATGGCGGAATAGTTATTTTAATGCACTTCTATAATATGGGTATGCAATGAAAGAGTTCTTTGAAAGCAACTCGAAAAATAATGTGATGACATTTTAAATCCAATGTGGCGGGCCATACAAGATGGAGGAATAGTTAAGTTAGAAAGTAATGTGACATCCCTTTAAATCCAATATGGCGCAATATTGAAGTTTTTTGTGCTTTCCTATTTAATGAAAGGGTTCGCTGAGAATAAAAAAGCAAATTTGAAAATTTATTAAGCCTGTAACATTTGTAGATTATTATTATATTTTAGGCATTATTGGTCTGCAACCGGTCTAGGAAAAGGTCAACTCAACAATTTAACACGGAACTGAGTTTCATCAGGCAAAAGTAACCTATAAGCTAAAATAAGTGGCACATTCTTCCAAGCCAAGGTAGGCCGTGC
Organism: Calephelis virginiensis; assembly: GCA_002245475.1. Classification (NCBI taxonomy): domain Eukaryota; kingdom Metazoa; phylum Arthropoda; class Insecta; order Lepidoptera; family Riodinidae; genus Calephelis; species Calephelis virginiensis. The sequence goes on from NJDC01007710.1 coordinate 6,146, forward strand.
CGATGGCTAAGTGCCATCGGGGTTGTAACATGGTGACATGAACGTACCACCTCAGAGCACCTAAGCAAGCCCGGTTGTATATTAGTTCTTACCCTTCCAAACGGAGCTCTGGGAGGGTCGACAAGTAGGGTAAAATTATTAGATCCCCTTATTGAAGAGCTGGATAGTTTGAAATTAGCCGACAAACGGCCATGCAACGATGCGTTGAATAAAATGAATAGGTATCCAAAGAGGTAGGTAGAGGCACAACCAGAGCACCCACGACTACCCGAAGACAGTAAGTCCCACAATATGATTGGTGGCGCCTATCGTTGACCGGGCACAATTCCAATCCTGGGCAGCGTTATTTTTATTAGAAAATTGAAAATATGTAATTTGTTGCCCGACCCAGAAATAGAACCCGGGTCTTCAAGAAGTAAAGTAAAACACCAAACCGCAAAAACATAAAGGCGATTGAAACAGAAGATTGAAAGTACTACTTAAAATAAGAAAGGGCATGCTCCACTGGTTGGGTCATGTGAAAAGAATGACAAAAGGAAGTTTGACAAAACAGATATACTTACAATGCGAATATGGATGGATGTAGGGACCCGAGGAGACCTAGGTTGACATTCCACAAACAAATCGTTCGGGTTTTATCCAAGAGTGATGTCAAAAGCTTTTGAAACTTGCATGTTTGTATTAAAACAATACCTAATTAATGTGGAGGAAGCCAGGCAGGTCTGCCAGGCTCGAGAGATTTCGCACTCGATACTCTGGTCAACCCCTTAAGGGACTTTGTGTGAAGATATGTATGCAACATGACCTGATAATGGCACGATACTATTTATCAATCGCAAAAACTTACAACATTGCTAATGTCAATTTAGTCACTGAGATTTAAAAAAAGGTTAAGGATTAAATAAAGAAAATGTTACAGGTCTGAAAAAAGGAGTAGGTATGTCTCTCTCACACAATTGCCAATACAGTATAAAATACCACACTTACGGCCAATATTAATAATCAATCCTAATCCAAAACGTGCTGTCAAAGATTGATATTTTGATCCATTTTTATGTTATCGCTTGCCAATAACATATCTGTGGACAGGATAATATGGCAATTAGGTATGGGATAGGCCGCCGGATACGCAGCTATCTAGATTGCTTGAAATCCATCAGATTGAGATACATTATTGACAATGGCCGTTAGTCAAGTAAAACTGTAAAAACTGATTCCCCACTACTTTATCGTTTACCACGTTGCGCGTTGATAATTATTTTTTCAAAAGATAGCAAATGGTTCTGAAATGGTCCCAAATAAACTTTATCAACATCCTACTAAAGTCTATTTATTTTAACAATAGAGTAATGAGTATGTCCCTCGCATATTTCCGATACTGACAGAATGAGATGTAGCGTTTGTAGCGAATGGCACTACGCCTTTGTTTTTATTGTTAACTTGTAATGGCACGTTCTAAGTAAGTATGTTCACACCCATATCCCCCAAGGAGTTGGCAGAGCTACAACCAGTCCGCCCACGACTAGCCGAAGACACTAATTTCTGATTTATTTAAGTTAATTTTATGTTGATTATGTGGACCAATAACAATGTGGTACATTTTTTTGGTACTTGTTTGTTAAAAAACAGAGTATAGCAGTAGTTTTTTAGTTTTTGCTAAAAATTATGCGCTATTAAGAATAACTCAAAAACCACTAGTCGGACTCTATTGAAATCTCAATCTAATCTAATTGGAAACTAATAAGGGACCACCTTGGAATCATGCCCTATCTTTCAAAAAAAGAACCATTAAAAAACGTTTGACTATTTGTCGAGTAACAGACATACAAACAGACAGACGTAGACATACAAAAAATCACACAGTTTCTTTTGTTTTTTCCTCATCGCTAAATACTTGGCATTGATTTGTCTATTATTTATTATTTAATATTTCATCTAAATCAGCCAGCAAATTTGGGAGGAATACATTTGTTTGCACATAGACGTCAAAATTCGGGAAACAAACGTTTTGTGGTTTAAAAAAAAAGTTTTTTAGACCCATTATCGTCAATAATTTTTGGTCTAATTTCAACCATTTCCGAGGTAGCATTTTAAAAGGGATCACACTGTATAAATCTAATAAAAACTACCACTGGATCGGAACGCGGCCACTCACTGAGAAGTTCCGAAATAAACTTAGGTAGCGTACGTATTGTCTTTTCTTGATCTGATGAAACAAAGCAGTGTCGTTATTTAAGCTATTCTGCAGCTATCCTGACTATGCAATTTCGACCTATTTATGTTAAACCTGCCCTTAGTATTTTTTTTGAAAAACTAGTACTAGACCAAACGATAATTTTTGTGTGAACAGACTTTGAAACCAAAAATTGCACACTATGCAATTCCAATTCACCAAAGCTTGTCCAACCATAGATGCAGGTGTGAAGCTATTGGGATCGAGCTTCACTTGCGGGCTATCGCACGGTAGGGCGGTCCGTGATTGAAGAGTCCCTGGTAGGGTGGAGACGCTATCGGATCACCGTCTAAACAGAGGCGCTCTATATAAAGACTTAAAAAAGGCACGCGAATAGCAGCACCGGTCTCTGGGCAACAATCCATGATAGCGTCCCTGCAAACCCGTAAGGTGCAAAATACGCCGCTCGGTATCTTCATCGAGGACCATGATAGCCCATCACAGAATGTGCGATAATTATTGCGCTACCGTCCACAAGACGGAGCATTCCTCAATCCTCTTTTGTTGACTATATTTAGTATCAAAATTGTACAGTAATAGTATGGTAAATATGTATTTTCAGTAGAGTAATGTTGAGACTTTTGTATCACTTATTTTGCTTCGCTTCAACGACATGCAATAGCATCAATATTAAAAAAACAGTCATTCCATTTGTCAAAAGTATTTAACATCAACCAAAGTTGTGGGTTCTCTTTCAAGTAAAAATACTTGTGCTAGAAAGCACCACTACTGTATATAATTAGAATTGAGCAAACAATTTTAAGCAATCATTTTTCAGTAAAAAAAAAAAGAAAAATCAGATTACAAATTTGTAGTAATTGTAGCAATCAGAAGATAGTAATGGATTGTTGCCGACTAACTCAAAAACAAAGAAAAACAAAACACCTTTTTAAAAATTATTGATTCAAAATCAATTCTATCTTGATGTGCCATCTTCATTTTGGTTTTCTGAAACTGTAGGTTTGAAGATGGTGACATTTAAAATAACTTACTGATATCGATTAGAGAATGTCTATTTTAGGTTAGGTTAGGTGGTAGTTAGGGTTAAACCTAATCATATTTTAAAATTTTGTTCAAATATTGAAACATATGTTATCCCTAATTTGAAATAATAAATTTGTATAATTTTAAAAATATGTATTTGCACACCACAATGTGGTAGAATATGTTGGTACTAATAAATATCTTTTGTGACAGCTTCTAACACACATATTACACAAATAAACAAATTTAATTTTTATTTTTAATTTTAATAATATTTTTAATTATTTATACGGGATACTCACGATCTCTTTCTATTTCCGTTGTGACCACGGCCTATGCAACGAGGCCGAAATATCGACAAATAAAATAAAAAGAGATTGTGAGTATCCCGTATAAATAATTAAAAATGTTATTAATACGTGACGATTTAAGTTTTCATTTTAAATTGATTAATTGCTATCGCAATCGCCAATGGCATTCCACGTTCAGAGTCAATGAGTAAGGTTTGAGGTGAATTGAAATTTGAATCCACTTGAGGTGAAATTTGTCAAAAACTAGGGCTTATGAGAAGTAGTGTATGTTTGCCTGTTCGCGTCCACCCCTCAATTCGCGTCCAGTTCGCGGACACCGTTTAAAAACCCTTAAAAATAAGTGTACTAACAAACTAGGGAAATGAAAAGTTGTTTCTGCCTATTATACAATATATTAGGAACGCACATACATGTACAAAAATTTGTCCTCAAAACTTTTCCTGTTTAAAAAAAATAATTAATCTTAGCTATACAAAAAAGCTATGTAAATAGCTATAATTTTATTAAAAAAATAGTGAACCGGTGCGCGTTTCATACGTAATTTTCCTGTTTTGTTTAATTAAAGATTGTATTTGCTCCTAGACCTTGAAAATAAATAAAAGATTAGAAATAATGATGATTTTGACTGATTATTATATTTTTTAAAGTTAAAATGAGGTGGACGCGAACTGGTATACCAATTTTATGAATCAGTCAGTTTGCATCCACTCATCTTACTATCTCTAATTAATTTAATTTAGTATGTACTTAGTTATCTGGGGAGAGCTAAGTTGACATTCCATGTGCAACTTAACCCAGGGTCAACCCTTGCCATCACAGTCTACACAACCAGCTTCTTTGTATGAAAAAAGTAATTAATGTGAAGGAAGCTAGTGACACTTGGTACTCTATATTCTCTGCCAACCCAGTAAGGGACTGAGCGTGAACATATGTGTTCTATAAAGAAAGACTTATAACTCAACATTTCTATAAATTTTCTTAATAAAATCTCCCCTTAACCCCTTTATAAGTTGGTGGATGCAAACTGGTCCTTGGGTGGACGCCATCTGGATTTTGTGGAGGCAATCTGGCGAAATTACCTTATTTCAATTATTTTATTTATTAAAAAATAATCACTAGACATTTTGGCTGAAACTTGGCTTCATCCTAAAATAGACTATACTACGGATGGGTTACAATATTAGTTAATTCAAAACTAGATCTAGAACATTTTTATATTTTACCTCAAACCTTCAAACTCCACTAGTGCATGCGATCTGGCGAAAAAACCCTATGTATGTTATATGTATGCATATTATATTTTTACTTAAATTAAACTAATTTTGTTACTTACTTGTAATGTATATTTTGTTTTCTTAAAAAGTTATGCATATATGGTATAAATATATCCAATTGCTTTTGCCTGTTTCTATATGTTACCAAAATAGCTACACTTATATGTGGATTACAATGTGTAGGAACAAAACTTCCATTTACAATTCCATTTGGTAAAAACCCATCAATTTGTTTATTGTACTCCCAACTATTTATAGAATTCATATTGTTAACTATGTCATTATATTTGCAATCTTCTTTGGCATTCTTAATCACAATATTAGGATTGATTTCCTTAAAAATACTGCTGGCAATTGTCTCTTGTGGCATATGCTGGTAGTGATAGTGCCCATTTGCAGCAAACAGCTGGATAAGGGCAATCAGGCACAATACAGCTGCACATAAAGTACTCACCTGTATTTTGCATATTTTTTGTAACCATTTAGGCATTGGACTGAAGTTGGCTTACTCTCTTATAATCATTGTCCTCTTATACATTCTTTACATTTCTGAAAAAATAACACATGATTAAATAAAAATATAGCAGTTCAACATGATATAAAACAACATGTAGTTGTCGAGTAGTTACCTAAATACAGAATCAGAATAATCTTTATTCACTTGAACCATACAAGTGGTATTTGTACGTTTCGACATTTTTATAAACTACCACCGGATCGGAATCGTGGCCACATATTGACATATTTACATTACAATGACATATTTATGCTGAGTTATTTACTTTAATTATAAATTTTTAGTGTAAGCCCATAACTATTAACACTTATCTGTCTGTTATAAAATAACAAAAAGGCAATAATCAAAAAATCAGTTTTAATAAAGTATAATTTGTAAATAAAAATGCACTAATGTATTGTGGGAACATACAATAGTAATAGTTCTTATCTACTGCGACACACTTCCTCATAGCTTTATCAAAACTAGAACAAAAATATTCCTATGCAGCTAATAGCTACTCTAATCGACACTGCAGTAAATGGTGCATGTATACATACCATTATCACTAGATTTAAATATTCCCTTGACATACATTCATTATTTGTGTAAGTACAATTAGCTATATTTAAATCTTAAACTTATTTTGTAATATATGTTTGCATTGAAAAATATTTTTAAAGTTCCACAAACTTTGTAGTCCTTTATATATATATAATAAAATTTAATCATATTTTATACAGTAATTATATTTATTTCTTGTTTCAAAATCTGCTATAGCAATTTTTAGTTGTGACCAATTTTTATTTATATGTTTGTATGCATAGTAATATGTCAAGATGTATTTCTGATTTCAAACTGCCGGGTTATTTATATGCTCAAAGAATATTTGTGTTATAGCAAGGTAGTTTTATATAAAATAGTAAAACTTTGCAGCCCTTTGTATTACAGATGGAAAGCCAAACTGTAATACACATTGTTTTTTCTATCCTAAGTCCATTTAACAGATGAACTTTTCTTGCATGTATGCAACAAAACATCACAATAATTTGTGATGAGCTAGAATAAATATTAAACCACTACTGTAATTTGAATAGATATCAATTTATTTATAGTTAGGTATGTATGTACATATCTTATATTATTTTATAACAACCGTTGCTCCACGCATTATTTGCTCGTTACAATATTTGTACTCTTCTGCTCAGAAAAAACAGCTGTCGATCTCAGAATCAAAAAGCCTTTAAAGGTTATGGAGTAACTGATAACCAAATTTAGTCACAATTATTAATCCAAGGGTTTAGACTTGAGTTGTAAAAGTTTAGAGACAAAAAAAACAAGATTAGGTAGGTATATTATTAACTTTGTAAATTAAGTGAATCACCTACAACTTACAGGCTTATAATTGTCTGGAAATAATGAAACCAGAAATGTGTTTGACAGTCAATAAATGTTTATTTATTAAATTGGTACAACAAGAAGTAGTTGTTAAATGGCACAAGGTTATATATTATTAAGTTATTGATTTGAAAAATCTTTTAAATATGAACTGATTGAGTGGTAATTATTCATTACCTATTTGTTCGGTATCCTGTGTATTTTGTATCACCCGCCAATTCCAATTTTAATTAATCAATGTCAATTTTACACGTAAGAATTTCATACACTTTACGTATCTACTCCTAAAAACATTTAAACAAAATATGTAGTGATGATATGTAATTTAAAACATATTTGAAGGTTGAATTTAATTAATAACTACTAATAAAATCCTTGAAAATTAAAATGACAGAAAAGAAAATGTGGAAACATATCGAACTAGCATGCAGGCCGCTTGACACAATAGAGGATATAGAAAAATTTATACAAAATCCTCCTGCTTGGCGATCACTTTGTATAGAAATAATACATCACAGTGAAAAAACAATAAAAAACATCGATGTAAATAAACACAATGATGTTTTGTTAGAAGCTTTTTGTCATTTTGACCCGGAAACGGAAGATGTTAAACGACATGATCGGAAATCGACGCCAAAAACTTTGGTTTGCCATGACATGGCCAATGGATACCACGATGACAGGTAAGAATAAAAACAAGATTTTAAATAACCAGATTAAAGAAAAAATGATCAAGAATAATTAAGATTCTAGGATATTCGAGTTCCTGGTTCCATTTTTAAACGTATTTCGTTGTCATTATTTATAGGGATACCATGTTTACCAATAATAGGTACCTAAGTACCTAAACTTACCTCCACGGTAGGTATCTATTACCAGTAGGGTTACTCTGGAATCTCGATATCATGCGAATTGGAAATTAGAATCGTATATGTCACTTTAGGTACTTGTAAACACAGAATTAGAGGATTATTAACATTTAGTTACAAATAAATTCAACGAATAGGATAAAATAATTTACTATTAACTAAATGGTAATAATTCGCCAGTATTATGTTCAAAAGTACCTAAAATGACATATTCGATTCCAATTTCCAATAATGCATGAATTGAGCTTCGAGAGTAACCCTACAGACCGTTCCAGTTTCGCACGGTGGACAAACTCTATATTAGTAGACGTATAAACCTTCGGCTTGAATCACTCTATTTATTTTAAAAAAGCATTAAAAGCAGTTGAGTACTACTAAGATGTCAAAGGTTAACTCTTATGTAGGTACGTAGATAAATATTAAAAATGGAATTCGAAAATTAAATCCGAAAGCGTCTTTGTGGAATTATGTAGTGTGATTAATTTGGTACTTACTACCAAAGAGTATATAAATACTACGTAATAAGAAGCGGAACTTTCATACGAGTACTCGTAGATACATAGCAAACCCGAATTTGTATAAAGTTTACTTGAAAAGCTATAACCCGTATAATTTGAAAGTAAGTCTAAAGGTATTCAGATATAAGGCAACTGTCATATGATTTGGGCGAATTTTTTAAATTTTTTGATATGAAAGTTGCGCCAAACTGCTTACTACATTTTGACATGGACTGGTAGGAAGTTGTATGATATTGCTTTGTTTTGTTATGTTTAGAAAACAGTTTTTAAATTAATGTTCTAAACTTAACTTAAAATAAATTGACGTAAATATTTTAGAACAGGTGTTAGGTTCCTAGGAGGAAATTTTTAGATACTTACTACCTACGTATGTAATTTTTTTTTAAGAATTCTGGTCTCGATCGAATCGAATATTATGGATAATTTACTAATAGCGAAACTTTTCTTAGTATGGAGTTTTTACGTTAAGACGGTGGCGCCCTCATTTTTGTCTACTTTTTTGAATGAGCTGTAGGTACCTACTTACTACTAGTCTTACTACCCTACCCCTTGTAGTAGTTGTAATGAAATGATGTTCCCTGATATTGTCGTGTCTACAGCAATAGGTAATATGTAATGTAATAGGTGGCACGCATCTCCACGAGTCATTGCAGCACTATATTAACTAGAGTTAGTATGTGTAGTATGCATATACTGCAATCCAGTGCGATGCGAGTCCAGATGATACTATATTGCCATCGAGCAGGTAGGTAGATGTCCAAATTATGCTCCACTACATGGCTATGCGGTCGTGGTCTATGATAAATATATACCTATTTCGAATTTCATATTTTTTTAATAATTAGTGTTTTTTTAGGTAAAAATCACTAATAACGCCTCTTCTGAAAGAAAGAAAGAAATTTATTTATTTGCGGATATAGTTATAGTTTTAATATTTATTGTTTAAATGCGTTATTATATAAAAATTAAATATTTATAGTTTAAGCGTATATTTATAGTTTAAGCATATATTTATAGTTTAAATGCGTTACTTTTTTCTTTAAATGCGTTGTTATATGTATAAATATTAAATATTTTTATATCGGAGATGATCATACATACGCGGGCCGAACAGGAACCACGGGACTAGTAGACCGAGATCCCACAACTTGAGTGTAGTGAGTAAATAATTCAGAAATATCAAAACTAAGCCGTCACACCTGATCTAGTCGTACAACCACATCGTAAACCTCATCATAATAATAAACAATAGAGTAGCTACGTAATTACTCACTATATTGTTTACAAATATAACCACAATCATGTACAAACAACTATAGCGTACACCCATTTGTTACTAAACAAACCGTCATAAGCATTGGAGTAAGCCTGCTACTATAACAATACTACGTAAACACGTCACGGTGTTCGTGCGTTCGCAAACACCAAATCCCCGAAGGGGAAAGGGGGGCTCTGCCCCGTCCCTCTTAACGTGAGTGCCGACCGAATAATGCATCCCCCGGATGACCCACATCCTGGGCCCCAAGATCCCAGTGTAGTGCGACCTAGAAGTGTCTCTTTGTCAACCTATGACAGGTAGAGACTATTACCAGTGGTGACCTCCGTACTAGACAGTGGTCCAAACACTGAGAGACGTGCACAAAGCATGTCTGCCGCAATATGGCGGCGCTAGTGTTTATATACACGTGGCCGCGGTGAACGGACCAATAAGAAACGATTACTTGCTAATGCGCCACCTGTTGTGCTAATGAGACAACTTTATTCAAGACTTCCCGATAAACAAACCAATAAGAAACAAGCTACGAGAATTCCGATGCACCTGTGGCCCCAAATGTACTAATGACCACAATATCACAACTATGCTTTGTTCATGACTTTCCGTCGTTTCAAGCGGATGCGCCACACGTTGCACCGACGACACTCATTACCACAGATATTAGAAAATAGGTATACTAGGTCATGACCTTCCGACATATAGTTTAAGCGTATATTTATAGGTTAAATGCGTTGCTGTCCTATGGTTGGAGTGGATATCACTCACAAAATACCCACAAACATTCGATTAGGGTGACAGGATCTAACATAGTTTTTTTCGCTTCTTACAAGCACTTAGGCAGGGAAGGGTAAACTCGACCCGCCTTGGGAGCTCCAGGCGCGTGCTCTTGCCGACACATACCTCGCGGTATAGTCGGCGAGGGCGCGCGGGGAGCCCCTGGCGTGGGAGGAAGTGAGGCGCATGCAGAGGCAGGCGTGGGAGACCACGTTGGAGCGGTGGAAGGAGGACCTTGCCCCACCTGTCCCTGGGCAGGCGACGGTGGAGACAATCCGACCGGTCCTCCGAGGGTGGTTGCAGCGGCGGTTCGGGTCGCTGACGTTCCGTCTTGTGCTTCGGGAAGTATTTGTACAAGATCGCGAGACGGGAGGCGACCCCCGCCTGCCACGAGTGCGGGGCGCCAGAAGATACGGCGTCCCACACGCTGGGAGAGTGCGTCACCTTCGAGCAACAGCAGCGTACTCTCTCAGCGATCGTGAGAGAGGACCTCTCGCTGCCGAGCGTAGTCAACGCCATGCTCGGTAGTGACAGGTCCTGGCAGGCGGTGGTCTCCTTTTGCGAAGACGTAATGACGCAAATGGAGACCACGGAGCGGTCCCGGGAGGACGATCCCAACTTAGGCCCGCTCCGGCGCAGGTGAACCGGGGGCGCGAGAAGGCAGTACATCCGCCTTTAAAGTGCTTCCGACGCGGGGCTGCCAAGGGGGAGTCGGGGGACTTCTTCTGGCCAGCACGGCCTCGCACGCTTGGGAGCGACACCAATGGCCGGAGTTGCTACTCTTTCAGCGCGGGAGGAGGCCCGGTGAGGACCGGGCCGTAGCTGTGGAGCGAGATGGTGAATGCCAACGCGACCCCATCTCGCTCCTTGCCGGGTGGCAGGAAGGTCATCGTGTGGTTTTTAGTCGGTTCGAGTCCGACATAACCCGCTGCCCTCCCACGAGAGCGGTGGATATCCGGGGGATTTTCCACCCGTTAAAAAAAAAGGAAGGGTTATACTCTGATTTACACATGAGATACGAACAAAAAGAGATTTTTTCATATTTAACACTATTAATACATCGGAACCGTATGTAAAATAAGTAAAGTAGTTTTAGAGTACGTTTTAAGGGACAAATAGTAATATTAAGAGCAGATCATGAGGCTGAAACAATACCTCTACGTACCTACCTAGTAAATAATTTTCAAGCTACATATTTAATGACTACAAATTACATTACATTCTATGCTACAAAAAACTTACAAGACAAATGAATTAAGTGGTTTTTGACGTTAACTCGTATAGTTTTTGAAATTTGAAATCTTTACTTCTCAGTTTTTAATCTTCGAGTAAAGATTTACGTCTCATTGTTCTACGTCTCTTAGTTACCTATAGTGCTGTTAACATTTTTATTCACTATCCTGCTATCGCTATCGCAAATCTGCTAGATTTCAACTATTATCAATGATAAAAATAGCTAAGAAATATTTACCCTATTTTTTTGTGGTGAATCTCTTATTTATTGGACATAATATACATAGAAAGCAAAAACAATACATACACGATTGCTAACTTACCTTTTTTTGCGTGTGGAAATCCATCATGGATAGCCGTCAATTTGAGGAGAAGTGGCGAGTTATGTGAGACTCCTACTCACTAAAACCATACGGTGTCCTCCCCTTCGCCAGGTACCGGGGCTGTGCTGACACTTTCGCAAACTTCCACTGCCCCGCGGCGCTGGATCAGAAGATCCAGCGCCGCGGCAGCCCCTCCTGGCAGCCCGGAGTGGTGCACGGAGACACAGCGTACACCACTTGGGGGGTCGCAGTGGCGACAGGCACCCCCTTACCTGTCGCAACCCCATCTCGACCAGGCGGGCTAGATGGAAAGCCCGCCCCCCCCCCTCTCCACGAGCCGTGCTGCTGATATCCCACGCGGGCCAAGTGACCCACCTCCCTATGTGCGCTCCTCGTGTCCCCTCTCGGACAGAGAGGGGTACTGAGGAGCGCCCTCCCTGGTCCGTATTGGTTTCATCGGGGCCCCGGCTCGACCCCAGCTACTCAGCCCCCCCGCCACGACACGGATCGGACCCTCAGGGGGGTTGCTAACTTACATACCTTATACACGAATAACCGCTTACCTTTTGTGACTAGAATTTAAATTTTATATTTTAGCTTCATTGATGGGACCAGCAACTACGATGCTTACACGTTCTATAACTGGGCAGCCGTTGATATATTTTGCTATTTTAGCCACCACCTCATCACCATACCACCGCTGGGTTGGATCAACGTGGGACATGCACACGGCGTTAAAGTTATTGGTAAGTACCTAGATATTATTTTTTTTAAATTTGCTATCACTTTCTCAGGTCGTCCTTTTAATTTTATTAATGAACCTACTTTAGAAGAAAATACATTAGTATAATATGTGAAAAATTAACGGAAGATTTCAGAACTTTTCAATACCAAACAGTTTAGTTTCGAGTATCGTGGTGGATTTGCTATTTTTATTATTAGAATACTTTTACTAATTTCGTTTGATATCTACCTTTCTATGTAAGGAAAACTTAGAACGTTCTTTTCAGCTATTTTAAAAGGTAAAATTGAATTGTAACTGAAGAGCCTGGGTCAACATAATAAAAAAAATAGATTATCAGAATCAGAATCTTCAGGATCTGGCACCAAGCTCAAAATAATCCTTTTCAGAGTTTCTGTCATTTGCGCTACGTAGGTAAACAGTTAAAGTTATGTAAAATCTTACATTATAAAAAGTATAATGAATCCGTGACAAACAGCCCGTTCTTCAAAAGTTATGATTTTTTTATGATATTGGAAGGCAAACAAGCAGATGGATTTCCTGATGGTAAGAAATTCACGCCGCACATACGGCAAAGTGACTACTTTAGGAGGTCAAAAATCATAGAGATTCTTCTTTCTAGGTTTCCTGACCAATATGTTACCAATATCACAAAAGTAATGAATGGGCACTCGATGAGCATGTACCATAAACCAATAGCACTTTTATTATTGTTTGTGCCCGATGTTAGATGTGTCGTTTAATTATTTTTTATGATAATGCAAGGCTAACAAGTAGACGGATTTCCTGGTGGTAAGAAATTCACACCGCCTAGAGACACCAAAGGTGGTAATGGTGCGTTGCCAACCTGAGGCCGGGCTGTTAGGCCTTGAGCAACACTAAGTTTACCGGCTACCTTGCCCTCCGAACCGGAACACGTAATGACGTTATGGCTGCAGGAATAGGTAAGGCGGTGGTACCAATCCGGGTGAGTCGCTGCGAAACTCTACCACCTAGTGAGATGTCACGGTGTTAGTGAAGGTAAGCCTATGCTCGCCTTTTACGAGCTGCCTGGCAATTCTATTAAATGATGAATTTTATAGTTTGAAAACGGGTGCCTAGAAGTGGTAATTTAAGTTTAGGAAAGGGAAAGGAGTCGTTTAGACGCATATCTAGTAAATAGTGTTTAGTCAAAAATTATGGCCTTGTGTGAAGTTGCGCTATCAGGGTGCCAATCCAAGATTTTTTTTCACTAATCTGCCTTTTTCCGTCGATTTTTCTCTCTTAAACGTCATATAACGCTCAACTTATTTTCCTTATTGTCAAAAAAACCGTTTGACTTTCCGGCAACAATCCGGAGTGCACAACACCGCGATATTTGGCTTTTTCAGTCAGAAGGCGCCACTCCGAAGCTTGTTGGCTAGTTTGCATGTCAAACTCGTAACACTCACGTTTTGTCACCAGTGACGATTTATGAATGTTGGGTCGAAATTGGCTCGTTCGTTCCTTTTGGGACTAGCCGAGTGGCAACATGTTTCATATCCAAATCATTAGTTAAAATGATACAGATCGACTCGTGAGATACAGAAAGTTCGCTGGCTATCTCTAAAAGTTGAGTGAGGATTTTCAGTCACTGTTTACAACTGAATTTAACATCGCGAAAGTGAAAGCTTTTGCGATGTTAAATTCAGTTGTAGACGTTGATAGCAGATCGTGGTAAATGCTCTGTCAGATTTCGACCGCTTTTGAAATACTTTTGATACAGTCGCTTCACCGTTAGCTTTCTGTGACATTTTCATTGACTCCATTCATTCATTCATTCAAAACGAAATTCCATTAGCGATGCAAAATTCAAGACAATCGTCTGTTTTGTTCGATGGTTTTGTCCATTAAAGAAATTCGCAATACATAGGTACTTATGATACATCTCAATACAGAACAGACTGTATTTAAATAACAAATGCAACTCAAACTTTGGAAACACAAACGTTTGAATTTGGAACCTTAAACAAATAATCCAAGTCCGATATGTATTTTTTTCTTTACTAATGAGCTGCTGCTTTCATATTTCCGTATCGTCTCCATATGACTTGCTTCACTTTTGAGAGCGTATTGTCCTGAGTATTCTCTTTTATTGGTCTGTGGTTTGCTCAATTTGAGATTTCTAGTCTCAATTACTGTTGAAGGTTTTAATGATAGATATATTGTTGTCCTGTGGCCGGAGCGTTAAGCCTACCAGTTGTGTAAGTCTATCGGGTAACCTGTCACTATGGCGACAGGCACAAGTAAAGCAGTGGATTTCTACTCGCGCACAGCACTTACCACCAGCGCGTGGTCTTATTGCTGATGCCCCATTTAACCTCACCTCTTACGAGCTGCCTACAAAGGTGCTCGTATGATTTATTCTTCACAAAGGACCCGGACCAACATGGGGAAAAAACTGTTTAGAAATCTATCTGTCTTATTAATAAAAATCGCTTACGCTAAGTATTATCTGAGGTTACACTGCACTAGTTACTCCCCGACTAATCGAGTATCATCTACGCATTCAAAACTTCATTAATAAACGTGGTGTAACCATAGAACAACAATACATTTCGTACACTGGCGTTAATGTGTATTTTATGGCCACACACTTATTTTGTAAGCAAAAAGAGTGAGTTAGAGAGTACTGAATGAGCTTACATCTACGAAATATGACGTAAATGACAGCGCCAATTTGACAATTTACGTATTGTCCTTTGGATTAGCGGGAACGTTTGAATAGGAAAGACCCTCTTTTTAAGGTGAACTTTCCATTCTCAAAAATTAAAGACGTAAAAACTGAAAAAAACTTAAGAACTGAATTGCTTAACTGATAAACACATTATATATCATTATTACAGAGATAAAGTTAAGTAAATGTTATAATTTAATATTTATTTATGAACATATGTCAATAAAATTAGTTGACTGGAATAGCTGAGGATTTCCAAGTTTCATGTAGGACATTAATTATTTGTAGAGTTTTAGGTCGGGGACGTGAAATGTAGGTTTATAACTTCATAAAATAAAAGTGGTGTAACCATAAGATAGCAACACCTTCCTTACGAGGGTATGTTATGGTAACACAAATCCCATTTGGCGGGAACATTTAAAATTACTAGAGTGCTTTTTTAGGATTTCCTCCAAATGAAAACGAAAGAAGTAAAAAAAAAACTGAACAACTAAGTTGTTTTTGTGATAAGTATATTATACATAATACTTCAAACATGATAAATTATAAAACTAAAACAGTGTAAGACAAAAGTAAGAAGCTGAGATTCTCGACGTTTTGTGTAGGTTATTAAATACAAAGTATTCTTTGATAAATAAAGAAGATGATTAGCACAAGAGAAGAGGCATGGTACCGGGTAAGGCAGAAGATGTATTAAAGACAAGCTATGAAAACTATGCGATAAATAAATGTTTGGTATATTTTTAAAATAGCTCTGAATGGGTACCTGTTATGACAAAAATAAACATTGGCTTTCACGTCACGTAAAAATAAAGCTGAAAATACAAGGTACGAGTATCATAGGGAAATTAAGGAGTTAAAAAAATTACTTTAGAAATAAAACTAGTCTAAAACAAAGAAAAAACTAAAGGCTTAAAATATGCATTAAACAAATAATTTGTTAAATAAAAGTAAGGGGACATTTTATATTTTCTGTTTATTTAGTTATTTATTTTATGTAAAACAGCAATTTCATAATTTAAGAAAAAAAAAAGCAATTTCATAATTTAAGAAAAAAAAAACCAATGTTATGATGGAAGAGGTAGTATGGCAATAGATCTTAGCGTGTTTCAAAAGGAAACATATATTTAAAAAAGTTTTTATTTACAACATGTTTTTTTTTATTGTAGGTTATAAACTTTACTTCCTATTTTTGAAAGCTTTTCAAACTTAACATTAAATAACGCAATTAAAAATCGCAAGCTAAGTTTTATTACGATAGAATACAATAACCTATTTTCGGAAATATTAACTAAATGTCAAGATAGTCGATCCTTAATCTGTCATTAAACCATGTAGGGGCATGGATTATCTTTATGTCAGAGATCAGCTTCGGCTTTACCCAAGCCAAGAGCCTGACCTGACTTGCTGACGACTTATGACTGATTACTAATTAAAATTAATTGAAATTAATATAAAATTTGATGCAAATTTCTACTTGACTAATGGCTAAATACTAACGTGAAGGCCAAAACCTAAAGAAAGAAAGAAGAAAGAGATCAACTTCGAAATAGATGACTACATCTCTACTCCATCTTAATTAATAGTGAATTTGTGTAATGTCAAGTTCAACCATAAAGTAGACTCGCCCTAATCTACGTTTATTAATAAGACGATATAGGTATAACATCTTTTTTTAAATAACTACAATATAATAATAATAACTACATATACATTTCAATAAACTCCAAAAATGTCTAAGAATCGTAACTCGCACTTAATACTAACTGCCTACTCGTCAAAGGACTTAGCGTGAAGTTATGTATGTATGTAAGATAATCTATGCCTAAGTTTAAATTTTTAATTTATGTATTGGAACACAGTGTACCTACCCGAAAGTCAAATTTCATCCCGATCGGTTTAGCAGACTCGGGATGAATAGCGAACGAAAATCGACAGACAGATCGACAAAATCTCTAAATTTCTTTAGTCTAAGAAATTCGCTGTTTAATGGTTTTGTTATACTTTTGCATGCAGGTAGGTAAGGTAGGTAAGGTAAGGTACAATTTGCATTCCAACAACTTAAATGTTTTTTAATATACTTAACAAAGCCTTATACGCTTCTTTATTGTCTGAGGTAACAAATGGACCAGGAGAGCTGCAGAGCTCTCCTCTTTTTCTATCTAATTACTAAGTCCTATTATCTTAACTGACTAAACTGAGATTTTTGCAATGTTATTTTAATCATTCAGTATATAAACTTACTTTTAATTAACCTGTTTCCAGTCCACTTAATTTTCTTAAGTTCTAAAGAGCTGATGATATTTTTTTATTCAGGTACAGTGATAACGGAATGGAAGGAGGGAGAAAAAATTTGGGAGCAGATCCTGCAATCGGAAAGTAGTTGGAAAACGTTCGCGAGCGCCCTTGTAGCTATAGCCAAGACTCTGAAGTTCGATGGGTGGCTGCTGAATATCGAAAATAAGGTGAGAGTTATGCGATGTTTATTTACTTAAAATGGAGAAAATACAGGTGGTACCTCTGTAGTAATAAATTGACTTGCTGTGGCAGGTAGGTATTTGGGTAAATAAGGTCAGATGGGGTATACAGTATTGTAACTTGACCGTTTCTTTAAAGTAATTACCTACAGCCACGCGGTATGTAGACATGCAATAGAGCTGCCCGTCTCCAGCATTTTAATTACATTTGAGTTTCCATTTAGATACCCCCGACAAAACCTACATGTAATGTCACCAAGAATTATCTGGATCACGTGCGCTTTCAAACGAAAACGTCAAAATCGGTCCATCCTTTCAAAAGCTATGAGGCCACAGATAGACTTGACTTGATAAATCGCGGACGTGGCCTTGAACGTTCGGACGTCCTATAGATATGTGGCGAGCTGGATGTCATGTCAGTCAAAAGCATAGATTTAGGATGTACTAGATAAACTAAGTCAGTTAAAAAGCGAAACCAAAAGAAATATGCGTGAGTGTGAGTAAATTGTTTATGTATGAGTTAAAAAAAGGGTTGTTAAAAAGGTCACGTACGTTATCGATATCGATAAATTAACAAACTGTAAGTAAATTAGCATATTTTCTTTACTCTCATCTATTATGATATAAACAATATCAAAGTTTATGTTGTATGACTATTAAGACATTATATTCGTGAAATATTGGCTTTATATATCCCTGCCATAGTGACTAATAGATGGTTGATTTGTACGCGAAGCCTGTCTTTTAGGGTTTGTCTTTGTCGGCCGAAGCAGCAATGTTATTCATTATCATGTTCCGGTTAGAGCGTAAGGTAGCCGTTAAAATTATATAAGTGGCATTATTATCCCGCCAAACAGATAGGAAAGTACAACTTTTTATATGACTTGAGACAGTAATCAAGCATACGACTCTCCTTGTGGTTATGGACAACCGTAGATTATTGACATTATACATCCTATAGGTGCATCGCTGTCTTGTGACTTGAATGTTCAGCGTAGTGTGCAAGTCTAGCTTCCCAAGCTTTCCCACCGGAATGAATGTTTTTAAAATCATATTTCAACTATTTAGTTACTGCGGGTAATCTTCTCGTCAGCATCATGGTTTTCAAATAAAAATAAATTAATAGGATCACGCAGTAACAAGTTACGAGGTAACACACATAAAAAATACCTTCGATTTGAAATCCTCTTCTTTTTTAATTCGATTAAAAAGGACCAAATGTGAGTGATCCAGGGAATAATTTATTAGACATAAATAGAATATTGCAAAATTAATAGAGCTCCTTTGTAACGCACATAGGCACTGGACACAGCTCGCTAAATAAATGAAGTTACAAACGCGTTTAAAGCACTGGACGCAAGTAACAAAAACACGTAAGTATATGCGTTGGTGGCAGTGAATGCGTTAATGATTAAACTTAATAATATCAAGTATTCATAAAAAGATTACGTAAAAGCGCATCTCAGTCTTAAGTAGAAATGTATTTTACGAAACGCAAGTTGGTTAAACAACCAATGTTGAAATCTCTCGGTAAAGAGTATTTATACTCTTTGGTTGACATTCATCGATATTTAGGACGTCACCGAGTTGTCAAGCCCTAGCGTAAACAAAGTTATTGTTTTACATAATATCTTTGCTTATGCCGTTTAAGTGTACAAAATACTCTTATAAATAAAACAATGCAAATAAATGTATTTTAAAAATCCTTTTCTGAGCAGGTTAGTAGCAAAAAAACTAACAAAACGCAGTTCTAAATATTCTTATGTCAAAGCTGTATTTACCTATGAAATGTGTATTTATTAGGAGTATTACGTTTTGTAACATCACAAGCGCTTACAGAACACGTCATCGTAATTGCCTTTATATCTTATTCCATTTAAATAGTAAGATTATGAAATTAATTCACAAAATTCACAGCGACGCACTATGACAGGAATACTATGAACTCTTACTCGCGTAAATATTGGCACATAGGTACCTGAATCTCACGCTCTCTGTTCCTCTAAGGCAATTTGTACCTGATAAGGACTTCTCTGTCCCACGCTTTGTTGATCTTGTACATACTAAATCTATGGTCAAAAGTGTCCACTGACGGCATGAGTATACTTGACAGTCGAGACTGTAAGCCTTAAGGTGCAGCTGATAATATTACCAATTTCATTACCAATTTTTTAGGTAAACACATGGCACCGAAGAGGTTTGTTTCAAACGTATAAAAGACGTGTATAATTTAAGTTTATTTTCCACACTCGAGCTGCCTGTTTTAACCCATTAAGATATTTTTCTAAAAGACAAACTTTTTCTATATCACCTTATTTAATAAAACCATCAGGGCATGTACTTCTTCCTCCAGATGTCCATTTAGAAATGCGGTGTTCACATCTAAATACTTCATTTTAAAATCCTATTCAGCAACTGATGCTATTAGTGTTCGAAGTAATGAATTGCGAACAACTGGAGCAAATGTTCCGCTACAATTAACACCTAAGACTTGGTTAAAACCCTTTAGCAACTAATCTTGCTTTATATTTAATGACCCTATCATCTGAATATTTTTTTAGTTTATGTACCCATTTGCATGATATGACATTATTATTTGGCTTTTCTAAAGTCTAAAGTCCATGTCTCCATTTTCACTAAAAACATAAATTCATCATTCAAAGATTGTCCGCACTTCTAGTAGCTTCTGCAAAACATAGTGATTTTTTTATAGTGGATAAAGCGGCATTACATAACATGAGATTTGTATCAAATTGCTTAGTAATTTGATTAGCAATTCTCTTTCTACTTAAGCGGATATCTGTTATCCGAATGCGTCAAAGTTTCGTCAATTAAGTTTTCTTCTTAAGATTCTTAAGCACTGAGAAAACCAAACGTTAGACTGTTAGGTTTGATATTATATTGCATGGCATCTGTGTTATCTGCGTCACATTAACGTACCAATACTGAAGATTTAGACAGCAATTTTAATGCTGAATGCATTACTTTATGTTCCTAAAACATTTTCAAAGAAAATTATGTCTCTTCGTTTTGTTAATCTTCTTGGGCTGCTGGGGAAGAAGTAACTTTCTGAGTCTTCTGAATATCCAACAAAAATAAAGCTTTAAGGTTTAAGGCGGTTCAAGGAGCGGCCTTTAGGTTTAAGTTATTTCTGTTACAATCAGGGTTCTCAATCATAGCACAGCAACCGAATATTTTCAAATATGACAGGTCTGCTTTACTTCTTCTTCTTTATCCTTTTGTGGTGAACTGTACATAGTTCACCACAAAAGGATCCTTGTAAAACTACATCACCTGTGTAAGTGAAATTACCGGCATTAAATAATGTACAACCTTTCTCATAAAAAACAACACTAAAGCCCTTTCCGATTGCTTTTTTGACAGAAATCAGATTTGCATTTAAATCTCCATAATTTAAAAATGAATCGCTGAAACACATTTACCGATTCATTTTTAAGTATGCGGTAAGCGCATAACTTCGAATCGACCAAACCGATTTAGTTAATTCATTTTTTATTGTGTTAGTTATTTTATCAGGATAAGGTTCTTATGAAGATAAAAACCGGGTAAAGTAAAGGTAAAAAAACTGAAGATAGTAACCCGGTAATAAAATGGGAAAAATAATACTTTATTATTTTTCGTACTGAACGGGTGGATAAACATGGACTAAGGTAGGAGTAAAAATAAGTTGATATTATCCCGGTTCGATAATTAGGCCCTTGTCTTCAAGCCCAAACTCGAGAGGTTTACCAGCAGGTCTTCCAAGGTTTAGTCTCCTATCTTTGAGATCCATTATCAAACGAGCCCAGTTGTACCAGCGATCGTTAGTGTTTTAACTGTTAGGTCTCACATATGTTCAAAATTGAATTAGATAGGCATGCCCATATTGCGTTTAATATCCAATTCGACGCTTATAAATGAGATGCAAATGTGTTGATGACCTTGAATGCCTGGGCAGATCTCCATAAAATATAGCTCAGAAGCATCCCGATCAGATTACAAATAAAAAAAATGCCATCCATCCGTCCATCCAGTATATGGAAGAGCTAATACAATAATTCGCATTGATTGTGGCTACGCGTGGGAGCATACATACTCAACATCAAACCTACTTGGAGGCTAAAACTCATATGTATTCGGAAACTGAATTTTTTTGAAAAAGATCTCTCTACGGATGCTAATAATACTGTTCGTGTAGGAAACCGTATTTATTAGATAGCAGTTTTAATTTGTTTCTAATAATTAAATGTTAATATTATACACATACAAACGCATTGCATTTTTTTATGTTAAAATGTTATGATTTTTATTTTTATTACTTAAGTTGTGTTTACAATATACCTACTACAGAAGTTACTCTTCGTCAACTCTTACTATATTCAAACGACTTCAAAAAGTCAAATCTCTTTAGGTAAATCTGTCTATCTTTTACAAAGTCGGGGTTAAAATAATTTGGTCTGAAGTTATATTTTTTTTAAATGGCCCATATGTTGCGGTTTTTACAACGTCACCGGACTATATAAAAAGAGTGAAGCTCTTTGTGTTCAGATGGGGTTGCAATTGTATGTTTATAGATTTTAAGTTTGTTTGACGATAACTTGAGTAGTTTTATGCCAATCTTCATGAAATGTAATAAGTCTGTAGATAAGCTTAATACAATATTTAAGTTCGAAAGGGGGGGGGGGGGGGAATTGAAAAATAAATTTTAAATTTAAGCATTTTGAATCCGTCTTTTTAAATTTCTGTTGTATACAGTTTTTGAGTAACCGTCAAAAAAGAAATCTGTTGCACTGAACTTACTTAAAAACATATTTACAGTAAACAGCAAAACAGTTAAAATCATAAACAGTCCTCGTCCAATTGGTTTCGCTAGGGTCCCACCTAGGGATGAAATGATAACACTGAGGTATCGGTACTTATTACTTACCTCAGTATCCATCGATCACAAATTATCGACACTTACTATTACAGTATCGTTTTTGGAAAATTTTGAGTGAAAACCGTAATAAGTATAGGTATTATTTATTGAAAAGTACTAATAATATTCTAATATAAAATAATAATTTTTGAGTTACTCCCGAACATGAGTGTCGCGGGTACAACAAACACACACAAAAAAAGTCCGTTTTCGTGGTGCTGCTCAAGAAAATCAACATTTTGTAAATGTCTTCCGGTTAAACTTTTTTCGGGCATAGAGAAGCAAGGTGAACTACACAAAACTAAGCCTATTATTATTTTAGAAACTTCAATTTACGATAAACTTCCAATGTTTTAATTTCCGTACCTAAACCATAAAATTTACTGATATGAGTACTTTTAACCGAGACCTACTCGATACTTCATTTCAAAGTATCGACACTAAAATGTACTTGCTATCGGAGATTATCGAGTACCTACTTGGATTTACTCGTATCGTTGCATCCCTAGTCCCACCTCGACCCCGGTTACTCAGTCCCTCGTCACGACAAGGCTTGGACCCTCAGACCTACCGACCTTATTTAACCCTTTCCAAGATAAATAAACAATAAATAAATGAAAGTCCCTGGACAATTTACACAAATTGAACCAAACTCAAAAGTAAGCAAATTATATGCTTGTGTTATGGATGTTAGTCAACGATACTAATACATATTACTATAAACGCTTCTTACTCTGGATTATATTTTTCTGTTAATAACTTAAATTTTGTTATAATTTTATTGTGAGGTGATTCATTATGATTGATTGTTCGATCTTCTACTACTGTAATATAAAACTCCTCTTAATAAAAAAATATTTTCTAGTTTTTACTTCGATTGGCAATAAAAGCGTGTTTTTATAATTTTTTAAAACTATTTTTTTTTGTACTTTTTAGTCTTTGCTAATGGCATATTTTAAAAATTTATTTCAAATACACGAATGAGCCCACACCCTCTCCATTTCCGCCAATGCGTCTGTATTGCATGGTATCTTACCTGTCAGCTTAGAACAATCTAGCTCTTCAATCTGGAGACCACTAAGGTATCGACTTAGCGCCACATATGTCCATCCGCAAAAGTACGGGACCCTTAGTACACCTCGACGTGGTCTTCCGTACAGCCTTGCTCTTGTGCACGGTAGATGCCCAACTTAAAATCACTGGGAGCATGCGCCTTTCTACCGGCGCTGTACTTGGCCGGGAATTTTATGCCTATAGGCTGAATTAGGAGCTCGCTGTCGTTACCGAAATTACTATGATACGTACATCCAACATGAAGTTACAGCTTAAATCTTCCGGCTCCATCATCAGATCAGCTCGATAGTACCATATCAACATATTCAGACCTTGAAACCTAATCGTGGTGGTCAAAGTTCATTACAAAACCTTTCTAACAAGTCCAAACAAGGCCATGATACGATATTCCATCATGGAATGCTAGTGCCTATCTTCCGGCTTTATCATCAGACATTAAAACCTAATCATGGTCAACGTTCATTACAAGACCTTTCTAACAAGTTCAAACACGACTATGATACGATCATCTATCATGAAGTTCTAGCTCATATCTTCCGGCTCCATCATCATCCATCACATCAGCTCGAGAGTACCATATTGCTTTTGACCCCTGATACGTGTGCAAAGTTCCAAATTTGTCAGGCTTCTCAAAACTGGTAAAAATTGAGTTCAAAGATTCCGTTACATACATACATACATAAAGCCCGAGCTAATAAAGGCGTGTTAAAAAATATTTTATCCATATCTTCTGAAGCCGCCGGTTGTGATGAGATTGACCGGAATATGATTATTCCTATCCTCGATATTATTTGTCCAATTCTAACTCATATTCTGAAACAATCAATCACTATTCTGGAAGAACGCTTCCAGGCACGTCTAGCATTTCATTTTCATTGCATAAATATGATCACGTTTTCGAATTTCGTGCTAAGCTCAAGTGGTTGCCTATCAACATTCGCCGGAACTGCCATATCCTCTCGATTCTGTACTCTATTCTATTTGATCTTTTTGCGCCTATTTATTTATAGGAGAGATTTAAGTTTTGTAACAGTGAGGTAAACTTCCTCAGGTCCAGTGATAATTATACTCCTCGAGTTCCCTCTCGTAACTGTCTTTGGGATTCTCTCCCAGTAGATATTAGGAGAGCTCCAAATATTAATATTTTCAAAAGTATGTTAAAGCGTCACTTTCTACGTTCACTGTGATTAAGGTTGCATTTGACTTTTATTGCTTGTTCTAAATTCTAATACCTGTAATCCAAATAGGCTTCTGCTTTTAGAATGATTTATTTTGTCAAGTATTAGATGCATTTTTATTTTTTGTAAGAGCATCATTACACAGTGTCTCGCTAAATCTTGTTCCATACTCGAGGGTTGCCTGGAAGAGATCGCTGACTTGGCGATAAGGCCGCTTTTGTGTATCTTATAATTTAAGTTTTCTTTGATGTATTTGTAATTTCTCTGTATTTGGTGCCCAATAAATAGTTATTGTATTGAATTACATTTGTCTACACTGAAACCATAAGAAACTTTCGTATAGACTATAGAGGTTTGCTCTGAAACTAATTATTTACTATAGTTTTTGAGTACGAGTTTCAGGTAGGTATCACACATAATGTAATACACCTACATATAGGTAGATACAAACGTTATACACGTATGTATATAGTATTCAAAGTTATGATTGCTTAGTATTTATCAAGATGGCTCTGTGGCTTAGCAGGACACAATATAATCACTTAGTATGTTAATAATAATAATTTATTGCATACAATAGGGTAACTATTGAGGTCTTGTTAGTAAAATATTTGTCTCTACCTATTGTGCATCCAATCCAGCACGCAGACGATGTGTTTTTTTGCGGTTTCGGTTTAGTCGGAAGGCACCACGTCTTGCAGCTTGTTGACTAGTTTGTATGCCAATTGAGCTACTGAGGATTCAAGTCCCGTGGCGAAATTTTTAATTCCTTTCTAACCCGTTAACGCGGGTAGT